>PVJA010035587.1:0-21735 GCA_004027025.1 Myocastor coypus | reverse complement strand
CTCGAGCTCCAGTCTGTTTCTCTGTCTCTCTTTATATTACATTCAGGCTCTCCGCCTTAGCTCCCGCCATAGGCTACACCCATAGTCCCAGAAGTACTTCCACCCATAATCCCATCAGTACTAAAACCCATAATCCCAGGGATCAAGGATCAAGTCTCAAACTCTAGAAGTCCCCGCCCAATGACTCCATGAGGCTTTGAGGGGACAACTAGACATAAGCCATAACAGCTGGCTAGAGAGCTCAGTGATCTAAAGCACCTGCTTAGGCAAGTGCACAGGGACCGCGGTTCAATGTCTGGCACCAACATACCATGCCAGCCTTGTCTCCAGGGCAGGCTGAGCTGGCCACAAAGAAGAATATTGCTTATTAAGTGTCTGTACATTTCAGATATTTCACTCATTTTCACTTTTCATAGAAAGGCTTCCAAGTATAGTGCTTTTTTTTTTTTTTTTTTTCTTTTTCATTTTGGGCTTAGAAAGCTCAGTCTCGTCAGAGACAGAGCCAGTAAATGTTGGAGTGTGATCAGAATTCTGATATAAGTTTTTACTCTGTCTTTGGGTATTTTAAGATTAAATTGATTCATCTGAATTGTTGGTGACACAAATTGTGGCCTTTAGTTCCTAGAGCTTCTGTGACCAATTGTAGAACCAAGCTACACAGGACAGAGAAGAAGGGAGCTGTTGTGATTTGTATCTAGTTGTCCCCATGTACATCAAGGGGCTGTCAAGTGCACGACTTGAGGGGCGGAGCTTGAGGGGGCGTGGCCAAGGGAGGTGCTAACCCTTAAACTGACAGCACGGGCTCCGTCAGAGTGCCCCCCCAACCAGGCGGCGGTTTTGCATGGAAGCATGGAGCAGATCACTCTGGACAGGGCAGTGCCCCAGCCCCTCCTGTAGTCCCTATAAACCGGAGTCAGCGTCTTGAAACCTCCAGGAACTGTGAGCTAAATAAACCTTTTCTCCCCTAAGCTTGTGTGTTGAGTATTTGTCCCAGCAACAACAGAATAGTAACTAAAACAGCGGCTAAGGAGGTGGGGAGGAAACATTTTCTGCCTCTGTAATTTACAAGGCAAAAAAGCTTTAGTTTCTTTCTCATATTTATCTGTCTTCTCTGTTATCTTTACTATTCTTGACCTTTTCCTTTTTTTATAAACACACATGTATAAAAATCTACTTTTTATGTCATATTTCAACCCTTCCTTTCCTCTCCCTGATGTAGCTTTTCATAAGTAAATGTTTGCCCTGGCCTATGCTTATACATTATCTGAAAATTCCTTAGGTAGCTACCTACATACCAAAAAGTTAATTGGCCCAGAGAGGTGTAATCTGTGTGGTCTTACTTGTAAACACACACAAACATACACACACACACACACATGTGTTTCTTGAAAGCAAAATCCAGCAGATTCTAGAAAATACATCCTTAGAAGTAACTGAGCTAATTTGCTGCCCAAAAAAGATGGTCACTATGGAGTCCCCTGAACCACCAGATTTGGTCCTAAATCTTAAATTGCTATTCAGCATGCTCAGAGACCAGAGATCTTCTCTGCATCTCAGGCAACTCAGGCAACAAGATGAAGAAAAACCAGTAAAGTCAGGTGTTCAGATGTATCCCAGAGGTAGGCGTTTGAACTGTGTATTGAATTACTAGTATGTATTATAATTTAAAAATGTGGATAAATACATAAATTAATAGTGGCAATCAGATAAATGCTATATTAGGTCTATCCCCATGTCTTGGGGTGACTGCTCAGAGGCTGGGGGATAGAGTGGGGGGCAGGGTTAGGGGATGAGAAGGGGTGTCAGAGACTGGTTTTGGGTTAGGGCTGGGCTGATAGCTGATGAGCTGGTTCCTCAGCGCACACCAGAAAAACACAGGAAAAACTGAGCTCGTGAAGACTGTGACCTCTAACAACTCCGGGGCATGTATTGCTCAAGTGTAATAATTGATCCTCCATCTATGCCAATATTCCAAATGACTGGTCTGTGTCATCTCATTCAAACTGCGATACTAATAGTCTAGTTTTGTTATTACCCACTTCTGACACTGTGGAAATCAAGGCACATCAAAGTTAGGCAATTCGGGGAGGTTCATACGGCAAGTGATAGAAGTGAGCACCCCGATCCCAGGGGCTGTGCCCCTAATTGTGACATTATTTTGCCTCTTACCATGTTCTGTTTCATCTGTTGGAGACCAAGAACCATTTATTAAGGAATGTATCTGTATGGGGTTATTTGTGTGCTTCACTCATTAGAGGTTTTGTCTTCACAATATGCTCTAAGGAGAAAAGGAAAAAGCAGACCTGGGAGGAAAGGGAAATCTTGAAAGGTGGATGGATGAGGGCTGAAAACAATCGTGAGTCTGGATTTGGTTACAGAAGTGGATGCTCTTGTTGGGACAGGAAGTGAGAGAGGCCACCATCCTTAATTAAAATTAGGATGGTGAGTTTGGAAAAACAAGATGTTTGCTTAATGGAGATCAACATGCCAAATGTTTATGAAAGTAAGATAAGAAATCAGGTTCAAGCAGTTGATTTGTGGTGATGTTAAACTTATGGTACTGTTAATTGCCTTTAGGAACTTCTGTTCCAGGCTTTACTGTTCACAAGGGGGTCAGGTAATGTACATGGATCCTGGACAAAATTCTCATGTTGGAGCCCGGGAGTAGTTTGTGAGAAAAGAGTGAAAAGGAAGTAAGGAGGAGGATGTTTATTTTTAATAAAGAGACCCTGCCCTAACTTCCTGAACTAAAACCAGTCTAGACTTGTTTTTTCCATTTTACACAATGTCCGCAACAACAGAATAAATTTATTAGAACCAAACAAACTGGGGGTTGAGTTTTGGCACAGAAAGTCGGACAGAAATAGAATCCGCTGTGTCTGAGCTGAATCTAGCAACTGATCTACAAACCAGAAGTAGATTAAGTCTGAACTGGCCTGCCCTGAACCGGTTCTTTTCATTTGGAGGAGACAACACAGAAGCGGTACAGAACCCTGGTGTCCAGGGCAGGAGCTAGTAAGCCTAGTGAGATTTGCCATTTTTTTCTCTTCAATTTTCAAAGCTCAAAATTTTGCCTACACGGAAATCTTACAATTATTTTCCCTGTCACCTTATTTTGTGTAGAGACAACTGAATCTCAGGAGCTTTGGATTAAAACAATACGTCACTAACTTGTTAGGCAGTCAGTATGAATGGAGAGATTTGGTGTCCTATGCGCTGGAAAATAAGGGACAGCTCAGTATGGATTAGATTCTTTGTTGATGGTTAGACTGGGGGTGGGGAAATTCTCCAGTTTCTTCTCTCTCATTCCTCACTCTTTTAGGCTGTCTTCAGGAGGGGTTTGGCATTCGCGTGAGTGGGTGTGTGCTTGTGCAGGCTGTATTCCTGGGGTATCTGAACCTGGGCCAAAGTCAATGTGTATTTTGACATTTCAGAATACGTTCTGTTCCTTGTCTCATTTTATCCCTACTATATGCTTGTGAGGACAAAGGAGAAGGCTCATTTTAAATTATTTCACATGTAAGAAAAATGAGGCAAAGCATGGTTCCCAAGATGGCATACTGATTAGTGGGTAAGTCAGGGTTAGGGTACAAATGTCCCCTCTTTTGTTTCAGTTTTCTTTGCAGAAGGCTATAATCTCCCCCAATCCTCTCCTGTATGAATTGGAGAAGTTGTACATTAAATGAATACTAGACGGGACACACATATGTCTATGTTATTGTTACAAAGGATACATCTAGTAAATTAGCTTTAATGTACTGAACTTATTTTGGGGGGATATGTGGCTGTCAGAAAGACAACAGCTGCTTCTTGTCTGGATACTGTCATTTTAAAATGTAACTTTGCATACTAAAGAGATTGATTTTTCTGTATGCATGATGAAAACGGACTCTGTCCCCAATGTGCATGCCAAAAAATGAAGCCAGAGCCGTGTCTCTTGCCAGATATAAATACTGGCTGTAAGTGTACCAGGATAACACCTTAAATTATAAATCTCTAGAAAGAAACATATGGAAAATGCTTCAGAACGTTGACCAGGCAAAGATTTTTTGAGTATATTCATAAAAGCCTAGGAGACAAAGACAAAAATGGACAGATGCAAATACATCTAACTAAACCTGACACACACACAAGTGAACAGAGTAAGAGTAAGCACACAAAGTATTTTCAGAATATATATGTGAAAAGTGGTTGATAGCCCTAAGTTTTAAGAAACTCAACTCAATAGCAAAACCCCCAAATAATCCAACTTAAAAATGGTTTAAAGACTTGAACAGGCATTTCTTAAGAAATACAAATAGTGAACACAAAATGAAAAATACTCAAAAGCTGTAACCCTTAGGGAAATGCAAATCGAAACTACACTATACCTTCTCACCCCAATTAGAATGGATATTACATAAATGAAAAGAAATGGAACAAGGGAACTGTCAAAGAGTGTTGGTGGGAATATGAATTAGTGCAGCCATTAAGGGAAATTATATGCGGATTCCTCAAAAACTGACACTGAAATTACTGTGTGACCCAGCAATCCTGTCCCAGTGTGTATACCCTAAGGAGAGGCAACGGCATATCAAAGACACCACAGCAGTCCTATGCTAATTGCTCACAATTCCGAGAAGCCAGCATATACAATCAACCTAAATGCCCACCAGCTTATGAATGGATAGAGAATGTATGGCATGTGTATACCAGGAAATGCTACTGAGTCCTAAAATTGATGAAATCCTGTGCTATGAGATGACACAGATGGACTTGGAGCACCTTATGTTAAGTGAAATAAATCAGACATGAAAAGCCAGCACTTCAAGATGTCACTCATATGTGGAACTGAGCAATGGTGATATCATAAAACTTTGGCGTAGTGTGTACCGGGGATGGAGGCAAACAGCAGGGGAAGGGAAGGCAAAGAGGAGGCAGAGAGCATGGGCACTGAGCGCCACCTTTCCAATTGCATGGGGGCAAGAAGTTCTGGAGTTCTGTGCACAGCAGGGTGACTACAGTTAACAATGCATAATATATTTCAAAATAGCTGTGTTTTGCACGTACTCTCCATAAAGACATGATCTAAATTTAACATGCTAGCTATGCCAGTTACCCACTTGCCAGTGTATACATGGGTCAAAGTATCACACTGAGGGCTGAGGATGAAGCTCAATAGCAGAGTACTTGCCTAGCACGCACCAAGCCCTGGGGTCCATCCCTGTCATCTCCGTTACATCATGCCTCATTAATATGTAGAATTCTTTTGTAAATGAAAAAGCACTCCATCTCTGACTCTTATTTACTTATTTATTGGCACAGGGTCTCACTACACAGCTCAGACTTGTACAAAGTGATCCTTCTGTCTCAGTCTCTCCCCAGCACTGGGATTCTGCAGGTATGTGCCACCCACACCCAATCTGGGTGGAATTTCGTGCCCAGGGTTCTGGAGCCCTCATGCCATGTGGTTTTGGGGATTGACCTCAGGTTCTTGAGCCTGTCAGGCAGACACTCCGAGCTACCTCCCCAGCCCCATCTCTGACTCTTCTAAGGCCCATTTTCTTGTAATAGACTGTAAAAGTATAGGTGTCCTACTAAATAAATAAACCCTTGAGATCTTTAAGTTCTAGGCAGAGAAATAATTCTGGTGAAGGCAATACTACTGGGACAAATGACTATTCTTGGGAGATTTCCCTGTTCCTTTGAAATTTCTTCCTTTTTATTCAACCGTGTCCTCCTTGGTTTGATCTTAGAGGATCAATCTCTATTTAGAAAAGAAAATTATCTTGAAGAATTTTTGCATATTTGTTTATTTAAGGGGTGTGATCCTTGCAGAAATATGGTCAGGAATTTGCAAGGGACCATGAGAAATTAATATCAGCTCCACCAAGTGGAAAACAAAGTAGCCTTTGTTGTGGTTTGGGTTTTACTCTGGTTTTGATGACTAAGAACTGTAACTCACATGGGGTCCCTTCCAGTATGTCCTTTCTGATGGTTACCACATAGCTTTTCTCCTTCATTATTTACCTGATGATAATGCACTTTTAAGTGAGTCTTAAATTTTCTCTCTGCTTCCAAGTTGGAAACGTTTTTAATAAAACAGGACACTTTGTGCACCATGTGGAAAGCGTGCCTCCTGACTCGAGCAATTTGAAAATGGCTATGATATGATACCCCACAGTTCGGGAAATGGTGAATTCTCTCCAAGGAAGCTTGGAGGAGCTTGGACATTTTGTATTTTTGACAAACTGGAAAATGGAGAAGCAGAAAAACTAGAAGGTCATAAGCTAATGACAGTTGTCATGTAAGTGGTCGTCTTAACACTTGGTTTGGCTTGCAAAATTATGTCCATGCCTACCCTTCCTTGCTGATACTATTTTCCAACCCCAAGTGGGACAAAACAGAGCAAAAGTTCCCTGACCTTGTGACTCTCACCTAACATGTCAACATCAAGTTATTGGTCACTATCATTCTTGAGTGTCACAATTATGTAAACACCTTACCACAAGCCACCCTGCCCTTCCATGTACACCTAGTATTTCCACTGGTGGCTGACCTAGCCTCTTTCCTGCTCTAGCTCTGGTATACTATTAGTGGTGTTAAGGGGAAAAAACAGGAGGAGTGAATAGAATGAGTCAATCTGAGAAACTGCAGATCTGAGGAATTAGATCACAAGTGATTATTTCTTGTTCTCAATTTGTAGTATGCATATCACAGTGTGGTCGAGGGAAGGTCCATGGGTCACAAAGGGGTACCCTCTGGGACCAGTATGATTGTGGTGGTCATGGTATAAAGGGTAAAGATCGCTGGAGAAGGCCAGAACTTTCAACACACCATTTGATGTGTATCTAATTGCTCTCCAGATATTTTCTTCCCCGAGGATTGCCTTTTATACTTAGTCCTGATATTATTACTAAACTTGCCTGAAACTTTGCTCTGTGTGGAATGATACCCTAAGAAAAGGTGGAGATGAAGCAAGAAGCGGAGCTAGTCCACGCATATGTGAGGAAGTAGGCGGGGATGGGCCACAGAGTGGGGGATTATTAGCAAGACATAAGACTTACCGAAGTGGGTAGGGAGCAGGAGACAGGAGGTAAGGCCCAATCTGGATATATATATATTTAGTACAGGGTCTACAGGGTCTCACCATACAGATCAGACTCATAGTGATCCTCCAGTTTTTAGCCTCCCAAGTGTTAGGATGATAGGTGTGTGCCACATAGTCATAATCTTAGCACACCCTTGGAGTGGGCTGGCACGGCATGCCAGGGATTGAACTCCGTCCCTGTGCCTGTCTAAGAACGTACTTTAGTCTACCAACCTTTTTTTTTTTGTACCAGGGATTGAACTCAGGCCCTTGCACTTGCGAGGCGAGAGTTTATTCTACTGAGCTATCTCCCCAGCCCCTGCTGAGCTATTTGGTTGGTCCATGGAAGAGATATTTAACCAAAATATGGTAGGATCCAAGATATTTAGTTGCCATAAATAAGCATTATGCCCAAATTTAGATTTACCTAAGATCAACTTTTGCTAACGCACCATTTGCTGTTTAAATCTTTTCCTTCTCTTCATTAAGGCTATGTTACCATCATCAAACTATCTGAATATGTAAATAGGTGAGAAATTCAAGCCATTCCTCAAATTCCCAGTGAACTTCATATTTGTATCACACTGGGAAATCAAATGCCTGAGGAGGGAAGAGAGCAAAGCCCACTTTATGTTTTTCTGGGATTTGGTGTATTTCCTGATCCATCTTTATGTTGTGGTAGGTCATCCACAAATGCTTGATGAAGAAATAAATGAATGTGAGAACCAATATTCTTGTACTGCCCTTGGAAATCTGCTCTAAGCCCTTTTGCAAGGGTGAAAGAGGTCTTTCTACTCCATCAGTCTCAACTCAGTGAGGCTGCTACTTTGCCTGTCTGTCTGTCTCAAAATAATCTTATTTTCTCCTCATGCTTTTGCATAGTGTTTGTGCAGTGATTGTGGTAGTTTGAAAGAAGACAATGGTCTAGACAGGTGCAGTGAATATTGGGGTGGGCCTCACCCATCACCTCTGGCCTCTGGCTGACAGAAGCCCTCCTCCCTGACTTGCTGAGTGTGTTGACAGCTGACTGAATCCACTTAGCTGAGTCCCACCCACCCATGTCCAACATCCTGCCCAAGTGCATGTATTTCTCCTTTGTGTAGCCTTCACCAAAACGTCAAAGCTCAGTATAAATCTCTCCAAGTTAGCACAAATTGGACAGATAGGAAGGACTATCCTAATGGGGTTATCTTAGCCACCACAGTGACTCTGACAGAGCCCAGCTTCTGCTCTCTCTCTCATTCCATTCTCACAGGTCCCAGGAGTCCTCCTCAGCAAACTTCCTGCCAGGGAATTTAGCCTCATAGTTCCCTTCGTGGGAAACACCACCTACCTGTTTGTTACTTTACCACAGCTTGAATTACCTTAGATATGGTCTAGGTTTTATTCCTTAAGTCTAAGTTAGTACTGTTTTACCATATTAAGACTGGTGGGCCTAATGTGTAAATTCAGTCTCTGCTATTAGGACTTTGTGTAATTATTTAGACAGTTAAATTCTACACAGCTTTTTATGTCCTAGGGAAGTAGCTTACCCTTACCTTTTCACTCACCCACACCTAACATGACTCAGCTTTTTCATTGCCAAGCCCACAAAAACAGTGGCTTGTGGTTCCAGAACTGGAAGAGAAGAAAGGCCTATCCTGGAGGTAATTTGAAGTAAGGTTAATCTCTTTTGGAAGTACAGAGACATGATTTTAAAATGTATTTCTTTGGCTCCTAA
This sequence comes from Myocastor coypus, assembly GCA_004027025.1. Classification (NCBI taxonomy): domain Eukaryota; kingdom Metazoa; phylum Chordata; class Mammalia; order Rodentia; family Myocastoridae; genus Myocastor; species Myocastor coypus. The sequence continues at coordinate 12,946 of PVJA010035587.1, read as the reverse complement.
CATACCTTTTTCTCCAAAGATTCAAAGCTCAAAATGTGTGGGTGTCTAACTTCTTCCTTTTCTATTCTCCATGTCTTTCCACATAAAGTTTCTGTAATTAGGAGTTGTGGTCAGGATCTACCCTACTTCCTGTTTTGTTTTTCTTAGCTTAGAAAATAAGATATTTTTAGAAAGGTGAAATAAAGAGGGCTGGATTTCAAGTTCAACTGTAAAATCAGATTTGTCCACAGTGAGCCTGGTCCCCTTTGTGGCCCCTTCGTGGCTGACTTTCCATTGTGACCTCTGCCCTGCTCTGGGGCCTCTGCAGTGCAGGCCCAGCCTCTTGCCCTCTGTCCTCAGCAGCCTTCTTCATCTAACTTTCTGTTATGCCATGTTTAGTCCACTACCCAGACTCAGCCTGGCTGTTTCATTTTTCCACTGTAGGTGAAGGTTTTCTGGTTTTCAGCTTACAGCCCATGACTAAGTTTACCCTCTCAGGAGGCAATACTTCCTGATGTGCATAGATGATTAGTAAACATTTAAGTGATGGAATGAGTAGATGAATAAACAAATGCTTTTTCATGATATGCCACGCAGTGCCTTTCCTACCCTCTTCCTCCCCAAAGCATGTGTCTTATCGGGGACCCGATGAAGGCAGACTCCTTGGCAGCATGCCCCAACCAGGTGAGTTGGCAACAGAACCGCATGGCAAGTAGGTGCCAGAGCTAGTGCAATGATCATGTGTCTCTGATGCTTTCACATCGGGGGTCCTTGCCATCCCCAGAGAGCCTGCCCCTCCCAAGACCAGCCAGCTCCCAGAGGTAGCAAACAACTTACAACCTGTTAGCACATCTTTCATATGTAAACCTCTCTTCCTGGACTCTTACAGGTCCTCACATTGTGGGCCATGGTCCACAAGCTCTAGTCATTCCAGGCCATATTTCTGGAAACTAAAGGTACCACCTCCACCTGAGAGCCTATAGAAATCATCAAGTTTCTCATCCTTCCTTGCCCATTCTTGCCAATGGAAACTATAGCAAAGACATTGCCACATTTCCCATTACTCCAGTTGTTTCGTGCCTGATTCCTGGGCTTCCTGCTTGACCTTGCGTGGCCTTGCTTCCTCCCTCCTCTGGGGAACCAGATGACAGATGATACTGTCAGTACAGCTGTTTCCTGACATGATTGCCTCATTATCCTAGTCCTAATAAAAGCTACTTTTTTTAAAAAAAAATTTTTAATTTTATTTTTTTTCTTGTTTCAGAACTTTTGTTTGTTTGTTTATTCATTTATTTTTATGTCCAGCTCAGTCTGCCCTGAGGGCAGGGCTGGTGCAGCATGTGGTGCCAGGGATTGAACCATGGTCCCTGCAGCTGCCTAAGCTTTCCTAAGCAGGCGCTTTAGACCACTGAGCCATCCTGCTGGGCCCCAAGAAAGTTATTTCTAATACTTTTACAGATGAGCTGTAAGATTCCCATGCTAATTTGAGGAAGACCCAGAGGAGGCCTCTCCCTTTCCTGAAGTTCTGACAATTTGTAGAAATGACCATTATGTGGAGGGGGTTAAAAGTAGTAATGAAACTTTACTTAATACATATCATCACCTGGGTGTTTCAAAACCACCTTATAAATTATTGTATTTGGTCTGACTGGAAATTCAAAGATAGCAAGTGCCTTTGTCAAAGTCATCAAATGTACAAATGATCACTTCTGTACAAAAGTACAAATGATCCCTTTCTTTGTACTTTAAAAAAAGGGAGGGGGTACCTCTGTCAGCAAGAAATGAATAATTCCACAATGAAAAATAGATGAGATATCCTGAAACATTCTAACAGTACTATGATCTAGGGGTGGGAAATGTAGTCTTGGGAAGAGATTACTCAGAGACAGAGCAGGGACTAGGAATGGCAGAAGTTGAACACACTAGGTTTGATCTTTGGTAAATAGGTGAGAACCTTTAGACATCTCTGCTTTCTAATGACATTCCATTTGGTCCCCAGAGCTACCAAAAACAGGCTTGGCCATGAGGAAGATGGAAAATACCCGTTAGCTTTGGAGAGCCACAAGCTGAGAAGGAATAATTTAATTCCATACCATCATAAACTAACAAATAAAAATACAAATGCTGTATAATACATTGATATTTATATTGAACGTCTTCAAGCAGCAAAATACATTGCTGGGATGCTACGATTTATCTGGTCAGCATTGACTGCAGGTCTCAGGGTGAGGGCAGTTCATGAGAAAGAGTTGATAAATTAACCCAGTACTGGACAAAGCATGGTAATCCTACTAAAATTTGGAGTCTTACTACTTTAAGAAAAAAAAAAAAAAAGGAAAAGTTGAGAAAGATGGAGGAGAGAACAAGTGAGTCTGATGATTTGGATGCTTCATTAGTGATCAGTTTGTAAGTATGGAGAAAAGGTGGGGCACAGGGCTTCAGAGCAACCAGCAAGGTTTGTGGAAGGTGCCCTTCAAGGAAGGTGACCGGCTGCTTCTAGGCATTTCCTGGGAAAGTAGTGAGAAGCAGCCGCTTGCGTGCCTGGAGGGTCTCAGCTGCACATCAGGAACAATTCCCGACTCTTGGTTTCAAGGACAGGTTTATGGGGCCAAAGACGGACTTCTAGTATGCCCCTGTCTTAGAGGTGTTATTGTTCAGCTGTCGGGATGAATTTATGCAGCCCCGGGATGGACTGGGCGACCCTCAGCTCCTTGGCTGGCGCGGTACCTGGAGGCACGCGCACACCCTGCTGCTTTCACAGCCCCATTGGCAGAGGCTGCCCCCCCACACCTCCCCGCACCTCCCCACACACTCCCCGCCAGGGCTGTGGAGTTTTCCCCATGGAAGGAAACAACCGGGCCTTTCACTCTGTTCCTCACTTGGACCAGCCCTGATGTGCACATCTGCGGTTTCTGAGCTCTTCAGCACTTGGCCATTTCTCTTCAGAGCCAAGGGCCTCCTGGGAACAATGTAGCATCTGTGTGTGGACAGTACGAGCCTGTGAGCTAGAGCGTCTCAGCCAGGCTCCGCCTGCAGCCCACACGAGTTGGACTGCACAACTCGTCTGCAACAATCCAGGGTTCAATCAGCCTCAGCCTGCCTCAGCTCTGGGTACCCCCACCCTCACCCAAGCTGCAAGCTTTTACGCAGTGGGCTTCCTAGCTCCTCGGCTGCATATGTGCCCACCTGCACTCAGGCTGGCTTTCAACCCCCTCCCACCCCACCCACAGAGTGCGCAGAAACACCTTCGTGGCTTATCCCTTATCCTAAGCAGCAGGGGCTCAGCGGTGAGGCTCACGCAACTCGCTTGGGCAGCGGGGTATTTACTAAAGGACTGGCCTGCAAAGAGATGCCAGGCTTTGCCTATAACCTTACTGAGTTCTATTTATTATGTGGGCTGTTGATTTACACGGCGAATTAGAAATGTTAAATAAGCATCATTTTTACACGGTCTGTTTCTGCCGGGTGAAGAAACTGGGGGGCATCATTTAACTTCTGGCAAAAGGAACAATTTGAGAAAGGTGTTTAAAACCACCCTTTTGTTCTTGGCCCTGAGTCAGAGAAGGACTTGTGCCTGTGAAAGAAGGTAGAGTTTCCATCCTTACATAACCCAAACGAGCACAAGCTACGTTGTGCGAACCACATGCCATGTGCAAATTCAACATTAAGGACACATCAGAACAGTCTCTTTCTAGGAACGTCTCTCTTCATAGAGCTAGCATAGTATTTGTGCAGCCTCCAGTGAAGCCAGGAGGACAAAACAGTGGGAAGGCACAGTAGGAAACTGAGTGATAGTGAGAGAGTATAGGAAATTGGGAAGCAAAAGCAATGAGATTTTAAGGAATGAAATAGGTATCTTATCTATCTATCTATCTATCTATCTATCTATCTATCTATCTATCATCTATCTATTTACCTACCTAGGTGTGTGCTTTGTGTGTGTGTGTGTGTATGTGTGTGTGTGTGTGTGTGTGTGGTGGGAAGGCCTAGTGATCTTCTTGCTTAGTGTCTCTGAGGCTTGAATTTTCCCCTTTTTATTCAACATAAAGCCGATATGGAGCAATAATCAGAAATATCAAGGAGAATTCAGAGTTCTTCCTTCGGAGTCTTTTCCTCTGATTTCTGATTTTCTTTCTGAAAAACAACAAAGACTTATAGTGAGACTGGGAATCCACTTTTGTTTTTAAGCTTATAAAACTACACCACATGGTTACTCCCAGAGGTCCTCAATTCATCTTCAATGTTTATCTCATGAACTCTTTTTTGTTGGATTTGAGTTGTTTCCCATTATCTCTTGAACAGAATGGCAGAGTCTTGAAGAATTCAGTTTCTTTAAGGAGGCAGGGAGTTAAGGCTGGATCTAGGGTGTCCACAAAGTTTATGCAACCAGGGTGGGGTTTTGGATCATGAAATAGTGGATTAATCTGTTAAATTCAGGGAAGAGTGTGTCATTAGGAGGTGGGATTTGGTTGAATATTGGCCCCTGGAAGTGTGACCTAAAGGGATTTATTCTATTTATTTATTTATTTTAAAATAAATATTTACTTATTTATTTTAAATTTAACAATGGTTATATTACATATTTTCATCATTGGATCAGTTTAGATTAATAGATATAGGTATACAAGATTGATCAAACAATTAAACATTAACACTTTCAATAAACATTACTTTTTTTTTTTTTAAACAGTTGACACACTGCATATTGTCCTCAATAGTTATACAGAGCACAGGGTGTGGGCATGACACACCTTCCAATTGATACTGATAAGGAAAGAAAAAAAAATTTAGAGTTGTTATATTAGGGAGACTATACGATATTTACACATGTAGGTCTGGTTTATTTCACTAATGAGTATATGTTCAATATACATTAAAAGGATGTATTCTTGTCCCCAGATCTCCCTTTCTTTTTCTGCTTTCTGGCTGACATGGGTCAGGCAGCTTTCTGTCACTAAGAGCTATCGCCATGCCATTTCTACCCTGCCCTGGAACAAACTAGCCATAGAGTGAATGGTCTGAAAACCATTAGCCAAGCTAAGCTTCTCCTCCTCTAAGTTGTGGATGTTAGGTATTTGGTCTCAGCAATGAGGAAACAACTCATCTACAAGACTTTTCTCAATGTGACTTTCTAGTTCTAATTCCATTAATTGTGTGCTCACAGGCATCTTTTTTTTTTTTTAATGTATCTAGTACAAGGTCTACAGTGTCTCACTACACAGATTGGACTCATAATGATCCTCCTGTTTTCAGCTTCCCAAGTGCTGGGATTACATGTGTGCACCACCATGCCCAGTCTCAGTCACCATCTCAGTGCATCCTGGGGGTGAGGCTGGCACAGCATGTCGGGGATCAAACCTGGGTCCCTGTGTCTGCCTAGGGAGGTGCTTTAATCTGCTGAGCTATCTGACCAGCCCTTCTCACAAGCATCTTGACTCTGACCACCAATCCTCCTAGGTTGTGCTATTCTATTAATTAAATTCATCAGAGCCCAAAGAACCATTTAGCAAGAAGTTAGAGATGTAGAAAAGAGCAACAGGCAGTGTGCTTTTCTTGGCATCTTAAACTTACCAACAGCTTCCCTTTCATGAATCCATCACAGAAGCTTTGCACCTGGTCTACCGTCACTTTCACTATGGGCATGGTGTCCCACTTATCATCAAGAGTCCGGTAAATGGCTAAAGCTGGCAACTGAGACATCTTTAGCTTGAAATATGAGATCGCATTTCCATTCTCCTTCAGACCACTGTCCACCAGAACAAAGAGAACCTGCATTTGGAGAAGGCAAAGATCTAGCTGAGGTCCTGTAGATAGGAAGATGCCTTATAAGTGTTGTAGTGTACTCTGCTTAACTTTATGGTCTGTGCCCCATAATGGAGATGTCAGTGTTGTTAACATGAGCTTTTCATTCTTTTGTGTGGGCTTTGATATTTTAGTCTCTGTGGTCAGATTTATTTATTTTTAAGAACTTGGAATTTGTGATTAGCTAAAAGAAGAAGTATAGGCTAAAAGCAGGGAATTGCACAAGTTTTACATTCTGCTTCTGCATCTTCTGAGCTGTGACTGTGCCCTTGTTACTCAGTCTGAGACTCGATTTTTCCATTAATAAATAAAATACTTTGAGGGAGATTTAATGACATATGCACTTAATAATTATAGTATAGTTCGCATCACATAGCAAGTGTTTGATAAATAATAAGTATTATTTAATTATTATTATTATTTAATTATTATTATTTTTATTATATACTTAAATAATAAGTATACAGATATACTTAACCTCCCTATTGGATGTCTAAAATTATAGTCATGAGAAATGTATGATATATATGACATATATGTATAGTTTGATATATACTTGATATGTATGTCTTTGCTTCTTTTTCTTTTTTTATAGATTTAATTTTATTTTAAAGAGTAAAAGTAGCAGAAACAAGGATAGAAAAACAGTAACAAGGAAGAGTACATATAGTACAGAATTTCAAAATAAGAAAAATTTAACAATGGTTGCATTACATATTTTCATCATCAAATCAGTTTAGGTCAACAGACATAGGTATGTAAGACTGGTCAAACAATTAAACATTAACACTTTCAATAAACATTAATTTTTTTTCTGTTCCAAATGAATTTTGTATTTAAGTCACTCTTCTAAAAAAATTATTCGGGTTGAGGATGCAGAAAACGCAAGGTCCTAAGATTGATTCCTGGTATCGCCCAAAATTTTATTTATTTATTTATTTATTTATTCATTCATTCATTCATTCATTCATTTCAGTCCTTACACTAGGGAGACTATATGATATTTGCATATGTAGATCTGGTTTATTTCACAAAAGAGTATACATTTAAGATACATCCATTTATATATGAAGTATTCTAGTTTATCATTCCTTATAGCTGAGTAATATTCCATTTTATGAAAATATACATCTTTTTCAACCATTCTTCAGATGATGGGCATTTTGGTTGTTTCCAGGATTTGGCTATCACAAATTGTGCTACTATGAACATAGATGCACAGATATCACTATGATATGATGTTTTCAGTTCTTCTGGAAAAATTCCCAGTAGGAGGATAGCTAGATTGAATGGGACTTCCAGCTCCAGTTTTTTTTTTTTAATTTATTTTATTTTTTTCTTGTTTCAGAACCTTTGTTTACTCACTCATTTTTATGGCTGGCTCAGCCTGCTCCGAGAGCAGGGCTGGCGCAGCATGTGGTGCCAGGGATCGAACCGAGGTCCCTGAAGCCGCCCAAGCTTTCCCAAGCGGGTGCTTTAGACTACTAAGCCATCCCGCCAGGCCCCCAGCTCCAGTTTTTTAAGGAGTCTCCACACTGCTTTCCATAATGGTTGCACCAGTCTGCATTCCTACCAGCAGTGGAGAGGGGTTCCTTTTCCCCCACAGCCTCTCCAACATTTGTTGTTGGTTGATTTTTTTATGGTAGCCATTCTTTCTGGAGTGAGATGGTATCTAAGTGTTGTTTTGATTTGCATTTCACAAATGGCTAGTGATGTGTAGCATTTCTTTGTGTATTTATAAGCTTGTTGAAGTGTGTGTTCATCTCAGACGCCCATTTCTGGATTGGCTCTTTGAATTTTGGGATCCTAATGGGTTTTAGTTCTTTATAAATTCTAGATCGAAGATCTTTGTCTGAATACTTATTAGTTAAAATCTTTTTGAAATTTGTGGGTTGTCTTTTCACTCTGTCGGTAATGGTAATTTCTTTTGACATGAAAAAACTTCTCAGCCAAAAGAGGTCCCATTTGTTGATTCTTCCAAGTGTTAAATGTGCATTTTGATTCTTGTCCATGAACTCTTTTCCTACTCCAATGTCTTCAAAATTTCCTCCAACTTTCTCCTCTAGGAAATTTAGGGTTTCTTTTTTTGGGGGGGACCGGGGTTTGAACTCACAACCTTGCACTTGACACACAGGTATTTGTGCTACGGAGCTATCTCCCCAGCCCTGGGTTTCTCTTTTAATATTTAGATCTTTAATCCATTTTGATTTTAGGTTAGTGCATGGTGATAGACCTGGGTCAAGTTTTAGTTTTTGACATGTGGAGAGCCAGTTTTTCCAGCACCATTTGTTAAAAAGGCTGTCTCCCTTCCAATAAACATGTTTGGCTCTTTTGTCAAAAGTAAGGTGGCTGAGTGTGTTTGTATTTGCTTCTGCATCTTCTAATCTATTCCACTGATCCTCAGGTCTTTTTTTTTTTTTTTTTTTTTTTTTTTTTTTTTTTTTTTTTTTTTTTTTTTTTTTTTTTTTTTTTTTTTTTTTTTTTTTTTTTTTTTTTTTTTTTTTTTTTTTTTTTTTTTTTTTCCAATATCATGCTGATTCTACCACGGTAGCTCTGTAGTATAATTTTAGGTCAGGAATTGTAATGCCTCCTGCCTTACCTTTGTTGCCCAGGATTGTCTTTGCAATTCTGGGTCTTTTTTGGTTCCAAATAAATTTTAGGAATGACTTCTCCAGGTCTGTGAGGTATGTTGATGGCATTTTAATAGGGATTGCACTGAATCTGTATTGTCTTTGTTTCTTTGTATGCATATATACTTACACTATAATAAAAAGAATAAGCATAACAACATGCTATAATGTTATTTAGTACCTATTAATTCTTTCTAGAATTTTCTTTTTAATATATTCAGACTGCTGTTGGCTGGAGATAACCAAGATCATCAGATCTATGGATAAAAGGAGACCACTGTAAGTTATTAAGTCAAAATTTCTACCCAAAGCATAAATCTTGGTAAAATTGTATTCTTGATAATTATTCCCACTCAGTGCAGCAGCCACAGCATAGTGGAAGTTTTACTATGTCGGAGAGAGGAAACAAAACTTCACAAAGGAGAGAAAAGAGAATAAATATTTACTGGACATCTGGGAGGCACCAAGTACATGATAGGCATTTACATGAAAAATAAGCCCTGACATCTGCTCCACACTGTAAGATATTATGACAAGCAGTAAGCAAATTGAGACTAATAGGTGATTTTATTTCTAGTATCATTTTGTTCCTATTTTCTTACTATCTATCAATGGAAAAAATAAGTCAACCACCATGAGATTTTATGTAGGCCTTTAGTCATACAGAATGCAACATTTTAAATTTCAAAAACAGGGTCTTGTTATGTGCAGTTGTTCTTTCTTTGTTATCTCATAACCATATTGTTTTTCCCATTCACCTCTTTTCTTGGCCCCACCTTCTTTTTCCTAGTGCCCTAGTCATTTTCCCTGAACAAAAATGCTCATTTCCCCAACTCACCTTCCCCTGAAAGAGCTTGGCTGCCTCTTGGAAATGACGCATGTGCTCTTCATACTCCGGGGAAGTCTTGTCCATCATCAGAAGAAGATGAATCTCAATCATGGAATTAAATAGGCCTAGTGCTGTCTGGCAAGTTGAAATGTTGTACAGCAGATCCAGAGGGCGGGAGGGAAATACAGAGGGGAGGGGGAGAAAAAGAAGGAAAGAGAGGGAGAGAGACAGAGAGAAAGAGTGACAAAGGCAGAGAGAGAAGCAAGAGAGAAACAGAAAGAGACAGAGAGACAGAGGTAGAGGCAGAGAAGGAAAAAGAGGACAGACAGACACAGAAAGACAGAGAGGAGACAGAGGGAGAGGAGACAGAAGGAGAGAGACAAGGAAAGAGTGAGAGTCACATGTGCACGCACACACACACAGACAGACAGACAGAGAGAGATTGAGAGATTAGTGAATCATTGAATAGGTCGACTGAAACAGACCACATCTACACAAAAAGGGGTAGCCTCTAAGATGGCTCTCAAAGTTTCCCCATCTTGTTTTCATGGACGTGTATACATTCTTTGTTCACACACTACAGAGCTGGACTGAATGTCTGCAAGGGTGTGGCAGAAAGGATGGGCTCTGACTTCCAAGGTTAAGTGAGTACCTCACTCTGGAGGCCCCTTGATCTGGAGAAAGGCAGCCCGAGTGGGGGTGCTCAGGTAGTGCTGGGAGCAGTTCGTTCAGCAAGAACTGCACCAACCCTACAGCCCCAGGAGAGAGTTCTCGGCAGCAGATCCTCTGGCTCCTGCAGCCCTGACTAAAGCCTAAGCCTCTCTAGAGAAGCTACAGCAGAAGCACTGGGCCGCAGCACTCCTAGATGCCTGAGATAACTGACATTTACTACTCAAAGCTGCTAACTTTTGAGTAATCTGTTACGTAGCAACAGACATCTCTATTGAAGCATATTAAGTTGTTTTTTTTCAGCTCCTCTTTATGTTGCCAGACGAGTCAGACTTAAAACCTGGCCTTTGACTATATCTGATTCCAGCCTAATTGTTGGTTGTGTTTATTAAGGCATTGTTTTTGATGCTTTCTATTCAATAACTGAACCCCCAGTGTCCCAGCTTTTCAAGTGAGGAAATGGAGGTGCAGATAGATTGTAACTGTCTGTGACTAACACTAGGCAGTCTGGAGCCAGAATTCAAGCTGTTGGTCACAGATGGGCTGCCCTGTGTGACCTACGTAGGCTAGCTCAATCCTGGTATGGTTGACAGAGCCCTCCTGAGCTCAGGGCAAACATGAGCTCTTTAGGAACCCAGAGCCTAGTTCTTTCTGGCTAATGGAAGACAGGACTCACTGTACAGTTGCCACCAATGCAGAGTGAAATAGCCCTGAGCCAGGGTAAAGGGAGGAGAGAAGAGATGGGACAGTGGCATTCATTCCCCTCCTCTCACCTTCCTGGAACTGTGCCACACATGTATTCCAAAAAACTCCCGTTGCTTTTCGTTCCTCCTTCTAACAGAAAGCATTGCTGTACACCTGTATGTACCCAGGAGGGGAGAGTCCGATGGATCGCTGACCGCTGGTCTCTGGCATGGTTTCTAAGCTGACATGTATCATTAGGCTCACAGAAGAGTGGGATTGGAAATGCTAGGTAGGATTATCTCCTTGGGTCTTTCCCTCAATATGTCTCCTAAGAGCTTCAAATTCTATAGTTTGGAGGGTGGATAATAGGCAACTGACTTGTGTTATACTAGATCCTGCTGCAGAGTGAGGACTTCAGTTTCTGCAGCAGAGGTGGAGCACAGTTTGTAGGAAGCTTCAAGAGCTAAGAGCTAAAAGACATCAATAGATATGCTTGCCATTACAAGAGGTACTGGATGGCACATTAGTTTAATCCTGACAGACACAGACAGAGCCTGAGTTTGCATCTATCTATCTATCTATCTATCTATCTATCTATCTATCTATCTATCTATCTATCTATCTATCATTTCTTTCTTTCTTTCTTTTTCTCTCTCTCTCTCTTGTATTTAGTGCAAGGTCTACAGGGTTTGCAGGGTTTCACTACATAGATTGTACTCATAGTGATTCTCCTATTTTCAGCCTCCCAAACGCTGGGATTACAGACAGGTACCACCATGCCCAGACTCAAATGTTGTCTCAGTGTGCCCTGGGGGTGGGGCCAGTGCTGCACATGGAGGATTGAACCCCAGCCACTGCTCTCTGCCTAAGCAGGAGCTTTAGTCTACTGAGCTATCTGGCCAACCCATTGATTTTTCATCTTGAAGCGAAGTCTAGGGTATGGATACTGAAAATGCACAGGAACCAAGAGTGCTGCTGTGATTTCCTGCAAACCTCTGTGCCAGCAGCAGGTGGGAGAGAGCGAGAGCAGAATGGGTCTCTGTCCATAGGACAAGACTGGTTGGTGCATGTGTGAAATTCAATTTGCAGTAGAGGTTAGACTTGCTTCTCTCAAGAAATTGGTACCTGGCTGCCTCTTGGAGTGGCTAGCCATCTCTACTAATGTGGAACTTCAAAGAGATACATCACTGTCATATGAGCTGACAGTTAGACCACGCCTAAGAACACAAGAAAGTTTGTGATCTGTCTTGGTGGCCTCCAAGGTTCCAGTTTGTGATGACAAATTACTTAGGGACACTACAATCACCTGTTGGGGCTCACTGCATTCTGAACAGCTCACCATGGCCAGAATAACAATGTTTTAGGCAAAGAGTATCTTATTGATTATTGCTGCCAGCAAGGTGTGTGTGTGTGTGTGTGTGTGTGTGTGTGTGTGAGACCTGTCATAATGGAAATGGAGTCGCCACTCTGCAGAGATAAAAGTAGTGTAATTAGGTGAGTAGAAAATGGTACGCTTTTATTATTATTTTTCTCAGTACCAGGGATCGAACTCAGGACCCTGCACTTGCCAGGCAGATGCTTATGCTGCTGAGCTATATCCCCAACCCCAGGTATGCTTTCAACTGAAGACCATGTGAAGGACAGAAACACCAAAGCACGGAGCCACGCAGATGCAGCATGACAGAAGAGGTGTGAGTGCAGACAGCAGCCCTGAAGCTCCAACTGCTCACCATTCAGCCTGTGGGAAGTTGCCCAGCTTTTCTGAACTTCCACTTCCTGTAGTGTACAGGAGAGATAGACTCGCTAGCCTAATGTCTCATCAACCTAATGTTGTGCTGTAAACTATGCCCTTCCTGTTTTTGTAATATGCGATCTGGAATAATGTCACTGGAGTCGTGAATGTTCTCTATAAAATGGACACAGTAAGGGCTGACTAGATAGCTCAGCAGACTGAAGCACCTGCTTAGGCAGAGCAGCAACAACCGGGGTTTGATCCCAGTCACCACAAGTGGTGCTGGTCTTGTCTCTAGGGCTCACTGAGCTGTGACTGAGACTGGGAGTGGTGTCACAAGCTTGTAATCCCAGCCTTGGGAGGCTGAAAACAGGCAGATCACCACCAGTCCGATCTATGTAATCAGACCCTGTCGACCCTGTACTAAAATGCATAAAAAATGGGCATAATAACTTCCTCTTCAACTAAAGCAAATCAGAGGCTTAAATGAATAGCAAAGGTTTTGTAAGTTTTAAAGATGAATGCTGTGCATGCTCGGTGCTTCTACCAGAGGACATGCAGCACTGCTGAGCTGAGGCAGGTCACCAGAGGTGAAGCCACCATCGCTGCATGACCTCGTGC
>PVJA010035586.1:0-21706 GCA_004027025.1 Myocastor coypus | reverse complement strand
TTGTGTCTGGTCTTTACTCTTCAGTGTTTTCTTGCTGAAAAGTATTGCTGAGGTATTGTGCAGGTATATACCCAAATATTTATAAAATATTTATATTGGCTTGAAGATCTTGTAAATCTCCATTGGGAAAAGATGTATCCAAATAAATGGAAGTCACTTAAGAAACAAATGTAAGTCCATTACAGTTAAATTGTTTAAAGCAAATAATAATAATAATAATAATAATAATAATAATAATAAAATAAAGGAACAACAAAGAATGTCAACAGGAAGACCACAAGCTTCCGTGGTTGTGGCTGGGGTCAGGACTGAATGCGGTCATTCCACAGAACAGGGTGCCTCCGCAGTAGATGTCTATGGAGAAGTTTCTTACATATGCATAATTATGCTACAAGATTATCAGACTTTTTTTACTATTTCATAAAGACACAAAATTATACACCAGACAAGGCAATGACACTGAAAACACTGGCTGACATGTTGGCAGGGATAGGTACCTACTGCTTTGCAACATGATACCTCATTTACTTTAATCCTCACAAAATCCAATGGGGTAGGCATTATAATAATCTAGTGATAAGGTGGGAGAAGTTTTAAAGATTATTCTTATTGCTATGAATGCACAAACTAGACCATTTTTCAAGCACAGTATCTCCAGAACTTACCATAAGGCATGACACAGATGCCACTACTCTGTATTTTTAGGGGGTAGGAGGGGAACAGGAACTCCAATTCACACTGGTAAGACAGGTGTTGTGCCACTAAACTATATCCCCAGCCCAACTCCACTACCTGGAACATCTTTTTTTAATTTTAACATAGCTCAACTAACTGGGTTCTTTCTTCAAATTCTATGCCAAATGCTAAGTTTCTCCCTTAACTTCACCCAATCTGTCCACAGTGCCAATGTTTCCCATTGATCACTGCTGTTACTGCCTTGCCCTATTATGCTTCTTGGTGACTAAGAAGTGAGCAATCTTCTCCACCATACTCCTCCAGTAGAACATTCCTGCACTGCAGCCAGCCAGTTGTGGATGAGACCTCTGAAACCATGAGCCACACTAAACCTCTTCTCCTTGAACTTGTTGGTGGCGGGTATTTTGCCCCAGCAATGGGAAAACAACTAGCAGATGAATTCTAGAAAATTTCATAGAAACACTACATATTAGTCACTTTATCATCCCAGGGACAAAATACTCATCTCCCTTAACTCAAAGGAAAAAAAAAAAATTTTTTTTTTTTTTGGTTCATAATTTCATAGGGTTCAGTCCATGGTTGGTTTGTTTCAAGGGGAAAACAATAGGTTAGAAGGGTAGAACAGAGAAAAATACCTCAACCTTTAAAAGACAAAAAGTATACAGAGAAGGGAGGAGCCTTAGGCAAGAATACACCCTTTCCAGTCACACCCCAGTGACAGGCTTCTAACAACGCATTCCTGATTGCAATGAGTATAGTACCAACATGATCCAATCATTTTCCAAAAGCTTCACCTCTGAACAATGAGACTCCTGGGAGCATTTTACATACCATTTATAAAAAGCCTTAAAAGGAAACAAAATAGAGAATAACTAGAAGAATGCTACATTCTGTATGTGGTAAATCACTGTGATATTTATTTTGTTTTTGTGTGGTTACCTAGTTGGCACTACTTCTATCTGAGTTATCCATCAACACTATCTGATTGATAATTCTTTTGGGTTGGTGAAAATGCAAAATGTCCTACATGTGCTTTAAAAAAGATCAAAATTGCTCCTCTGCTTTGAGATCCGTATTGGACCCCCTAGCTCTGTCACACTGATATTTCATGTGTGTCCACACTGCCTCCTCAGTCAAGGAAGAAAAAAGGTACCGAATAATCTGTGAGGGAGTAATTTTGCTTCTAACAAGGAATCTACAATGATATCAGAATTGGAATTAAGCCCTGTTAGTATCTTAACTTAATTGCCAGCTTTTCACGACACATGGAGACCATCTTCACAACCTAACACCACTTCATAAAGTAAAGAAGTTACCAAAGGTTTTCCACATGTTTCTTTTTCCTTAAAGCCAAGATTCTTTCCATTAATGTGGACAATATAAAGCAAATAATCCTGAAGGAATTGGTCCTCAAGAAAAAGAGATATAACATTCTATTGCAGAAATTCCCAAAAAGCTAAAGTTTCCATTACAAGTGGCATAACTTTTTTATCTTCGTTGAATAGATTTAACTAAGCTATTCTATCAAAACGAGTTTTTAAGAGCCTGCAAAACAATGAATAAGCCCAAGTTTTTTCAGATACTCTTTTAAGTGCAACAAACTTAGCATTTAATAAGAATCGCCTACTTCTTAAAGGACCTACAAATGCTTTCAGTTCATGTTAAACCACATCATTCACATTTACAATTTACAATTTTCTGAAACTTTTCAGCAGTCTGAACACACAGTTTAGCTGATTCTTCTGCAAGGCGTGCATGTGAGAACTGTTCACCTACTAGATCCTTCTTCAGTAATTCAGATACTTACATCATCATTTCCAAAGCACATTTCCCAAAATCAAATAAATTGCAAAACTAGAAATGTAATCAAGTCTCCAAGAATGAGTTCCAATTCTCCGCCAAAACAGACCTCAAACTCTTAATCCCTTGTCCAAAAAAATTGGACCCAGTATTGACGTTTTCCACCAACTAAGCCACATAGCCACAAATGTTTCTCATTTACTCCACCCCTGGGACACGCAGCTGAAATAAAAAATTTCCTGAATACCCAAAATTTCAGATGCAATTTGGAATGCAAGTGATTCATAATGCAATGCAGGAAACATTATGATCTTCTCTTACCCACAAAGTGCTTCTGGAATGTGAGCCTCAGGAGATCATCCCAATCAATTAGAAGGCCGATGTAGCTTTCAGCCATCTGACCCAACTACTATGCTCTTTGCCCTTCGCTTAGATGTGATTCTAAGCCCTTAGCAACCGGCTTCTCCCGCTACTGTTTAAATATGAAAGATTTTTCCTCAAGGGAGCCAACAAGAATCCCTATTGTGTTCCACAACAGAAAACAAGGTAGCAGGGCACTCAATCCCCCCTTTTAGGAAAGAGCAAAACAACAGTAAACTACACTAAAGCCATTTTTAGTGTTTCTACACACCAAAAAACTCACACTGGCCACTGAACAGATTTAGGGCTTAATTAGGCCCCAGCATAAAATTTCACAGAGCCAGTCATCCTATTTCAGTCTCGTCTTTGCCTCACTCCCCTTGTTAGGTCATTACTAATGTCTCAGAGGGGCCAGGCGTGGTGGCGCACGCCTGTAATCCCAGCACTTGGGAAGCTGAGGCAGGAGGATCGGTGCGAGTTCGAGACCAGCCTGGGCTACAAAAGTGAGCTCAAGGCCAGCCTCAACTGCATACTGAGACCCTGTCTCAAAAAGACAAAAAAAAAAAAAAAAAAAATAATGTCTCAGAGGGCCAAGACTGCAACTGTCCTCCACTGTTAATTTTTTAAGGAAAGAAACACAATTGGCATACAGGAAGATAAGTACTGTTAATGAACTGAAGATGTACCAAAACTGAGTAAGTCTTAAGAAACATTACTAAAAACAAAGCAGAACAAATAAAATATACAATGTCTAAATTATAATGAAATATATGGTACAGTATAATAGCAAATTTGGATAATAAAAGTTTAAAATAAACATGTATCAAACAACTTTTCCACTAATTAAAGGATCATGATAGGCACAAAGCACAGGTAATCACAAAGACACCATGAGATGATTTGCTTCCGGAAATCATAAAAAAATACAAAATAAGGGCCAGAAAGATAGCTCAGAGGACTAAAGTGCCTGCTGAGGCAGGCACAGGAACTGGGCACACTGAGACAGGGACTGAGACCTAGGTATGGTGTCATGCACCTATAATCCTAATACTTGGGAGGTAGAAAACAAGAGAATCACTTGGAGTCTGATCTGCATAGTGAAACCTCATACATCCTATATTAAGTACATTTAAAAAAAAAGAAAAAATAGAAAATACTTGCAAAAAGACTAACAACTACACAAATCAAAAATAAATAAGTCAGTTTAAACTTGTGACTGGATCTGTATTATATCACAAATAATCTGAAAGGTGGCTTTAATACCTCTGATTATCAAAAATCCTATTTTCCACCCTAATTCAGCCACTGGATATAACTCACCACATATGTGAAGAGCACAATCACACTGACTGTCTAATATTTAGCCTGAAAGAAAATGGCCAGACAAAAAGATTAAAAATGAAATATTTTCATCTCTGTTTGTGGGCTGCTTTGACACTGAAACTCCATACATTTTCCCTTGTTCTACTATAGATTTGCTACTCGAAATAGAATGAAATCAATAAATTACCAAACTATCACTGATTCTATGAACACTGATCTCATATGTATGAAGTTTCTAGAACAATCCACATGTTAGGTACATAAATACTGTTAATTCCATTATTCATTTCCTATCCCTTCTTCTTATGGTAAACATGGCTTTATTCTCTTTTGTGTAATTTAGGATCAGGAGAACAAATTTTTTACATGTATTGAACTAATTTTCTGCCAGAATAAAATGTTGTTTATTTATGTGGGCATTATCTTTTAGTCATAAGGCCCCTAAAGCTGTCTGTCTGTCCTTTCTTTCTTTCTTTCTTTCTTTCTTTCTTTCTTTCTTTCTTCCTTCCTTCCTTCCTTTCTTTCTTTCCTTCTTTCTTTCTTTCTCTTTCTTTCTTTTTTGCCTTAATTTCCCTTGAGAAATCATTTGTATCATAATCCAGTGTTATGGGCTGCAGTGCACCAGGATAGACGGAAACAGAACTCAATAAAACATGGTTCCTACCTATGACAGTTAATTGTATGCATCAATCTGGCTGGGCCATGTGGTGATACGTAGTTGGTTAAACATTATTCTAGATGTTTCTGTGAGAGTTCTAGGTGGGATTAACTTGTAAGCTGGTAGGCTTCTGTAAAGTATACTCATCAATATAATATGGGTAGCTCTCATCCAATCTGCAGAAGGTCTAACTAGAAAACAAATCTAGTCCTCCACTTCACTCCCAATAGGACTGATTTCTGCTGCTAGCATCTAGATTGAAGAGCTCATTGGATCTCCTTAGGGAAATGGTCTTCCATGCAGACTTCCTGGTTCTACAGGAGCTACTAGTCTTGGGAGTTCAGGGGACATCATCTGTGCAGATTTTATGCTTCCCAACATCTATCATATGAGCCAATTCCTTAAAATAAATCGCAACAGACACGCATATAAATATCTCCCACTGATTCTGTGTCTCTGAAGAACCCTGCCTTACAGTCAACATCCACCTATGTGGGATATTACCAAGTGAACTCTCTTCATGAAACTCTTCTCACGCCATAACCCAGAGTATATAGCACTATGAACCAAATAAACTACCAAACAAAATAACTCTCAGGAAACATTCACAGAATGAAATAAAAGTACTTAAAAGCAAGACCTGCCAAGGACAATACCAAACTGTGTAATTCATTCCCTCAAGAATGCTCATAAAATGAGTGATATGGTGTTAGTTTATAGCTCGTCTTGCCCTTTCCTGCATGTGCTGACTGGATGAGATTTCTCTGCTTTTATGAGTTTGTTACTGTTATTTGAAGCAGGTCATTGAGAAATACATTTAAAAGAGGGAGTACAGTAATAAATTAATCCATTCTCCTCAAATTGAGTTGCACAAATACAAAACAAAGCAGCTCACTTGAATGGCAGCCAAATTCTTCTGCTCCTGAGATGGGGCCTCATGAACAAGGCGAAGCCAGTTAGAGTGCCGTGGGTTGGTAGCATCCAAAATGTACAGAACCTCTCCTTTACTCCCGCGAACCTAAAACATAAAAGACTCTTGAGTTTCCAAATCAAGAATAAATTTATTTGCCTTCCCTCTTTATTCTTTTTATTGTGGTATAATGGCAGCAATTAAGTACCCAGGGATATGACAATTTTATTAACCCTCAATCCCAATTTCCAGCCAAATATTAAGATACCAAAATGATTTTAAAATCCAGTTTGGAGTTTGAGAAGCAAATCTAAATCCATTTTCAGGAACACGAATCCCTACACTTCTATCATAAAGCTTGCTAGTATCTGTACTTGCCTTCACCACGTCCTAAAGGAACACCAGTCTGCACAGAGTCCTCGGCGTGCACAGCTCAGCAACTCAGAGTGACATGAAGAACCCCAAAACTCACTCTTGCAAATATAATGGTGAACACAAAACCTCACAGGAGGTTTGGAATCACAATTCTGCCTTGAATGTGGTATGGGCTGAGGAGGAAGTTGTGCCTCATCCTTCAACCTGAAGTATCTACCATCACCCGTCATCGAGGTGTTCTACTGATCTGCACACCCACTCTACATGACATCTGTTATCTGTGGCCAAACAAACAGGACTTTGCTGTCGTGTTCAGGTTGCTCAGCAATGGGGAAGCTAAGAGATCTGGCTTTTATGGAGAAGTAAACAACTGTACCAATAGTTTTCCATAGGAATAAAAGGGTAAATGCATTTGGAAGGAGTAAGGGAAGGAACTAGTAACAGCATTCTTACCTCAGCTCTCCAGAAGAGATTAAGAAAAGTGCAAAATCAGCACAGTGTGAAGAAAACACACAAGTGGGGGAGTCACTGGCACAGACTGACACTGAACAAAATGCATTTCTACCAGACCTAATTCAATACCTATGCAAAATGAACCCAGCACACAAAACATTTTCTTTGCAAGATGTAAGAACCCATCTTTGAAGGCACAAATGTCCACAGGTGACCTCTCTCAACCCAAGTCAGCTTAGAATCAAGCTAACTTGCTATTGGTCTTCTTATCCAAGGAGAAGCAAAGAAACGTCTACCCTGATTACAAAGTGTAGTATCCTTCCTAAATCCCTGGCCTTTGGATCTAAGATAATAAGTCAGAAATGAAACCTCACTTGAAGAAGTATTATCCATACTAACTGTATCAGGAGTAAGACAAGATATTATTTTCTTGAGCATGCAACTTTTTTATTGACAGGTATCAAAACAGATTCTAGATGAATAGCATATCTTTCTCAGAGATTAAAAAAAAAAAAAAAAAAAAAAGAGCCTACTCTCTAATTTGGTGGCTATCTAGATAACTCAGAATTGCAATCAACTCTCTAAAACAGCCAGGGTTGACTACTGTTTTCTGATAAAAGAATTACTTCTCTTTGTACGTAGATAGCTTTAATAACGATGTTGTAATCACAGCTGTTCAGGGGGTGACTTTAACTGCCACCTTCCCATTTTCTCTAAAGAGGAGGACAGCATTGCTTATCTTCCCATCGAAGGATGTGAGCAGGTGAAATCCACCCACTGTCTCCCTCCACCTGTTCACTGAATCACCACCATATAAGGAAAACTTGCAAATCTAACCAGAGGCACTCTGATAGATACCCCATGAGACATGAGTTAACATTCCTGGACACATAGGAAAAAGTACCATTTTGTCTTCCCATAGCCTGCTAGCACATTGCTGAGGAGCACAGTGCTCTCTAGGACTTCTTTTTCAGCCCGGAAGCATTTGCTGGTCAGTCCTACTATATATTCACATCAAAAGAGGGATAGCTCACTGGTCACACTTAAACCCAACTTGCCTAAATTCTACTTTCAAAATCTTTACATTGTCTGAATACAATCCCGTTTGAATTCTTTTTGTTTCTATATATCATTGGAATCGATCAGATAAGAAAAAAGAAATGAAAAATTAATACTCCAAATCTTCAGTACCAAGGAACATGTAATAAAGGCTACAAAGCTCATCTTCACAGAGTTGAGGTAAGGAAAAAAGAAGCTTCTAGACTTACAAAACTTTACTATATAAAACAAAAGACAACCAGTCCAACAAAACATGTTTGCGTTATACACTTAAACCATCAGAACAAGCATTCATTCAATAATTATTGAGTTCTCAACAACTAACGTATATGAATCTTAGGGAACTGAGTTCAAATCCCAGAACTCTCCTAAAACCCTTCAAGAATCCTTTTGTAACCAAGAGCCTGACTTCATGGCTTTTTTTTTTTTTTTTTTTTTCCGTCTTTTTTGTCTTTTTGAGACAAGGTCTTGCTATGCAGTTCAGGCTGGCCTTGAGCTCACTTCTGTAGCCCAGGCTGGTCTCGAACTCTCACCGATCCTTCTGCCTCAGCCTCCAAGTGCTGGGATTACAGGCTACCACACCTGGCTTCTTATGGCTCTTAAATAAAGAAACACAAGGTACAACTTCTTGGGATGAACAGAAGCACCAGGAAGACAATAAAGGTTAACAAGAAACAATGATGAGCTCTTTCTCCTTCCAGGCATCCTCGTGAGAGTGACATCATCTTTAAACCCTCCATGGCAATCCCTGATGCACTGCCCTGATACCTAGGGAAGACAGGGTGACCTGGAAATCCAACTATTTCCTTAAGATCATCCAACTTTTGGATGATTATCCAAAATGCTTCATTGTGGGAGCAGACAATGTGGGCTCCAAGCAGATGCAGCAGATCCGAACGTCTCTCCGACGGAAGGCTGTGGTGCTGATGGGCAAGAATACCATGATGCGCAAGGCCATCTAAGGACATCTGGAGAACAACGCAGCACTGAGAAACCGTTGCCTCATATCCGGGGAAAAGTGGGCTTTGCGTTCACCAAGGAGGACCTCACTGAGATCAGGGATAGGCTGTTGGCCAATAAGGTCCTGCCGCTGCCCATGCAGGTGCCACTGCACCATGTGAAGTCACCGTGCCAGCCCAGAACAATGGTCTGGGGCCTGAGAAGCCCTCCTTCCAGGCTCTGGGCAACACCACGAAAATCTTCAGAGGCACCATTGAAATCCCCAGTGGTGTGCAGCTGATTAAGACTAGAGACAAAGCGGGAGCCAGCGAGGCGACCCTCCTGAACATGTTGAACGTCTCCCCATTCTCCTTTGGGCTGATCATTCAGCAAGTGTTTGACAATGGAAGCATCTACAACCCAGAAGTCCTTGACATTACAGAGGAAACTGCATTGTCGCTTTCTGGAATGTGTCCACAATGATGCCAGCGTTTGTCTGCAGATTGGTTATCCAACCGTTGCATCAGTGCCCCATTCTATCATCAATGGGTACAAGCGGGTCCTGGCTTTGTCTGTAGAGACTGATTACACATTCCCACTTGCTGAAAAGGTCAAGGCCTTCTTAGCTGATCCATCTGCATTTGTGGCTGCTGCCCCTGTCGCTGCAGCCACCACTGCTGCTCCTGCTGCTGCAGCTGCCCAGCCAAGGTGGAAACTAAGGAAGAGTCGGAGGAGACAGATGAGGATATGGGATTTGGTCTCTTTGACTGATTACCAAAAAGCAAACTATTCACCCTGCCTCATTGGCAAAGCGAGGAATAAAGGCATAATTTTATTTCTTTTTTTTTTTTTTTTTTTTTGTCTTTTGTCTTTTTGAGACAGGGTCTCACTATGCAGTTCAAGCTGGCCTCGAGCTCACTTTTGTAGCCCAGGCTGGTCTCGAATTCACACTGATCCTCCTGCCTCAGCTTCCCAGGTAAAGGCATAATTTTCTTTCAAAAAAAAAAACAATGATGAGAGACATGCCCTAAGAGAAGGGGTGGTCAGATGAGTCCTCTTTGATAAAAGAAATCATAGAAGAGTTACAAAGGCAGAGAAAGGCTTGGGAAAAAAAGAAGCTCCAGGTGGGAAACACCAAGGAAAAGTCAAGCAGCAAAACCTCGAGTTTAGAAACAAATCACATTTCCAAAGGAAAATAAGAAGGCGTGGGTCTGAGACAGAAATACCAACCCAGGAAGCAGTGGACATGGAAAGCAGACAGATGGGCAGGTGCCACATCATCACCAGCAGACACTCCAGCAGGCCGTCTGTATAGTCAACTTGAGTATGTACAGTTTATTTTCACCAAAAATGTGGCTTAAAATCATCTGCTGCTTGCATTGCAAAAATTGCTATTTTAGATTCTAACATATATTATGCAGGAAAAAAATCCAGTTTGCCTGCTCCCACTATATAATGTCATGTTCCTTAAACAATTTCTGTTTTCTCAAATGCTCAAAGAGCTTTCATAATCCTTTAAAGATCTCTTAGATGAAATGCCCGACCCTCACTGGGAGGTGGGGATTTACTATCCAGTATTATAATTGCTGACAGGAATTTAGGACACTAAGTACTTCATATTTATGTTTCATATCCTTATGTGTGAAGCAGTAGAAATTTGTTACACTTTTCACTAAATAATGAACTCACAGTCAAATCACCTGAACTCCTTGTGAATCCTTCAATTCAGAACAAGCACTGCTGCCAGCCTAGAAATAGTGCTCAGTGGACAAAGCCCACTTGCTATCTCTCCCTCACAGAGGACCCTTGTTCACATATCCCTTAGCAGGACAAGCAAGTCACTCTGAATGCTTGAGAAGAAAGTCCCTCAATTCACATATCTCCACAGCCACAGTAACAAAACTACTTATATGCACAGCAAGTAGCCAGGCCACTAGTAGACACCTGAAAGAAAAACAGCATCTCTCAAGAGAACTAAACTTGAAAACCAGGGACTGTGGTTGAAGCCCAGGGATTTCCTGTGGGGACAAGAAAATGCAACCGTCAGCTATCTGAGAGGAAAGTGCTACTTAGACACATACTAGCTAGGTCCTGCCCAGTGAGATATTTGTTACTGGGTATTCAGCACAATGTGTAGCAGATATGTCTGACATTTGCAATTCTTTCTTCAAAGATGTGAAACATAAGGAAATATAATATATATAATATATATATAATATATAATATATATATTATATATATATATATATATATATATATATATATATATATATCCACTAAGCACAGCTGATATTCTAACAGTATTCTTTGTTCTTCATGTATCTCAGCTTTTTCCCAGGCCCTCTGCCCCAGCTATGTTAAATTACTAAGAATTAGTAATTCATTTTCCTCATCAATCCATTCAGTGGACTTTCTCTCATAAGAGAGCATCTTAAAAGAAAAGCCTAATTCATAATAAAATTCTTCTGAAATGACACTTTCAATTCAAGCACACTGACTTTTTCTGATTTACTCTGATAATCCTAACAAGGCTATCACAGCCAGCCATGCGTTTCATTTTGCCTACATTTTCCTATTTGAAATATGCTTTATTCATTAATAGAGTCACCAGCCCTGTGATCCAAACACTCACACTCAAGTGAATTTTAAGTTTACAGTCCACGCTCTGTGGCCTGTCTGTTTCTCCAGCTTTCCAGGGGCTGACTTTGCCCTCTTCCACCCTCATCTCTTGTGCTTCCTTTGGGTCGTTACCTTGCATTACCTGCCCTGTGACTTTCATCTTCCTCCCCTTCCCACAGCACTCCCCTCTCCAACCTGTCATCTAAAAGAGAAACGCAGAGATAATCTAAGCCATCCTTGCTCTCCCTAGCACAACCAGATCAAGAGAACTGACAGATGGCTGTTATTAGTCTCCACTTACCTGCTTCATTTTGATACTGACCACTGAAGTAATAAGGTGAACATTTTTAATGAACAAGACTGAAAATTCCCTAGTCCATATTCCACCATTTTCCTAGCCCTTGCAGACGAAGAAAATGTACCTTATGTTTCCTCTCAAAATGCATCATCTAGGGACCCAGCAGGATGGCTCAGTGTTCTAAAGCGCCTGCTTAGGAAAGCTTAGGCAGCTGCAGGGACCATGGTTCGATTCCGGGCACCATATGCTGCGTCAGCCCTGCCCTCAAGGCAGTTTGAGCCAGCCATAAAAATAAATAAACAAACAAAAGTTCTGAAACAAGAGAAAAAAATAAAATAAAAAAATTATTTAGGGCCCGGCAGGATGGTTCAGTGGTCTAAAGTGCCTGCAGGTGGCTGCAGGAACCGCGGTTCAATCCCCGGCACCACATGCTGTGCCAGTCCTGCCCTCAGGGCAGGCTGAGCCCGCCATTAAAAAAAAAAAAAAATCTTTAAAAACATGCATCATCTAAAAGTCATCATATTCTACTTCAATTTTCAGAGAAATGGAATATATGCTATAATCCTACTTAGGAACATCTTCTACCTTACACATATGAAGAATTCTTAATGAATCACCATTCTCATCATATACTAAAAACCATTTCAATTCCAAAATCTGTTTGATTATCATAGGTTTCCTCTGCTAGCTACGCAAAAAAGTTAGGAAAGGCTTAATGCCTTCTTCATATCTGAGGAAAACCCTACAAGTCTCTGTACCCTACCCTCTGACTCTGCCACTCTGCATTAAGTGAAAATTATGCTCATGTGGGACTGTGGCAATTGCTATTAAATGCTGCCAGCATTGTAGTTCAAGTGTCCAAGTCAGAAAATGTGCTGGCCATTGCTTTACTGGGGTCCTATTTCCCAACCAAAAGCAAGCAGTATTCAATATTATTCACACTTTTCTTCTTCCCACCCAGGTAGGAACAAAGGAAACCACAAAAAGATTAAGCTTCATTAGATAAAACCCCAACTTGTGAGTAAAAGAAATACAGAAGATGGGTGCTTTGTATGATCTTCCTATCCCTAAATTTCAGTAATTCCTTTGTTAAATTATGTTAACTCTAGACTAGGAGCTCATTTAGCAAATGAGTGGTCAATTTTCAAAAGAAAATGAACGACAACATAACTTGCTCTATTGTTATTCCCTTCAATCATTTCAAATCCTGAGGAATTTTTCATTCCCTGTCTTCATCACATCAAGGTTCCAAGGGCAAACTTAATCAGCTGTGTTTATCCCCAGAAGTGACAAAATGATAAAATTTAATGGCACCGAATTATGGTCTAACTCCAAAAACAATAGCAGTAATGTCTTGTTGACAAGTTATAAATACACTGTGTCATACACCTTACTTATTAAAGAAAATATATTTCCTTTTCTATCTGTCATTGTGTCTTTTCAAAAAGTCACATGAGCACTAAAATCTACAGAATGGGTGTCTTTAGATTACACAGTATAATCAGGGCTTTGTACTTAAATTTCAGGCATGCCTTCTGCAACTCTCATGATTGAAATAAGCCATATGCCTTGTCGTTGGAGTTTAATGAGCCAAACTTCAAGATATCCTCCCAAGTACAAAACAGTGAGTGAGCTTCAGTAATACATTCTGACAGCATGCTGTTGTCAGATTTAAACCAAAGAGAAACACACTTTCAGAAATCAGCCAAGATCACCACCAGAACACTGTAGTGATTTATAGTTTCAAGCAAAGGGTACGTTTTCTTTTTTTGGCTTCTCGTTTATCTTGTGAATGTTTCAAAGAATTCTGTGTATCATGCTCCCGCCCGCTTTGCTGCTTCTAAACACGTATGCACACCTGTAGCAGAGCTACTCCGATGCCCTACTCCTACCTGCCAACCCCAACTCACAGCTTCTCCATTTGAAATGGGAAGGAGGGGTGAGATACACAGCCTTGTACAACCCCATCATTTTAATGATCATCCACAGAGCACACTGAGTTAGCATGTAGCTCGGTGACTGATGAGAAAAATAGAGCCTTTTTCTTGCAAATAGTCAGCATCCTAAATATTCCAAGCTAAAAGGAGCCTTGGAAAAGCACTCTGCAGTGGGAAAAATGCTGGATGAGAAATCCAGCACCCCAGCGTTGCCCAAGCTTCTGGCCTTATAATGCTGGGGTGGCATTTCCCTCATCAAGCAAGAGTCTCCTAATTTCTAAAGGAGAAGGACGGTCTCTGCCTTGAGCAAACAAGAAATGGAATAAGATGCAGGAGGTCTTCAGTAAGCATTCTTCAACCATAAGCAGTTAAGAAGTTAAGGGGCCCAGCAGTATGGCTCAGTGGTCTAAAGCGCTTGCTTAGGGAAGCTTAGGCGGCTGCAGGGACCTCAGTTGGATCCCAGGCACCACATGCTGTGCCAGCCCTGCCCTCAGGGCAGGCTGAGCAGGCCATACAAATAAATAAGTAAACAAACAAAAGTTCTGAAACAAGAAAAATAAATAAATAAATAAAAATTCTAAAAAAAAAAGAAGCAGTTAAAGAGGGGGGCCCCAGCAGGATGGCTCAGTGGTTTAAAGCGCCTGCTTAAGGAAGCTTAGGTGGCTGCAGGGACTGCGGTTCGATCCCCAGCACCACATGCTGCACCAGCCCTGCCCTCGGGGTGGGCTGAGCCGGCCATAAAAAAATGAGTGAATAAACAAAGGTTCTGAAACAACAAAAAAAATAAATTAATTAAACTTAATTTAATTTTTTTAAAAAAGGGCTTGGAATGTAGCTCAGTGGTGCAGCACTTACCTAACGTGCACAAGGTCCTGGGTTTGATTTTCCATTTTTAAAAACTATATTCCTATGGGTGTGGTATTACACACCTATTACCTTCACACTTGGGGAAACTGTACTGTGAGCCCTGTGAAAGCAGGAACCCCATCTGCCCATCTCAGCTTCAAATCCTGTAGTATCTGGTTTGGTAAAAAAAAGTGCTGGCCAAGGGCCAGGCAGGATGGCTCAGTGGTCTAAAGAGCCTGCTTAGGAAAGCTTAGGTGGCTGCAGGGACTGCGGTTCAATCCCTGGAACCACATGCTGCACCAACCCTGCCCTCAGGGCAGGATGAGCCAACCATTAAATAAATAAATAAACAAACAAACAAACAAACAAAAGTTCTGAAACAAGAAAAATAAAATAAATTTTAAAAATTTTAAAAAATAGCCTTTTGCTTTCAGACCGTCGCCATCATTGGTCGCATGCATGCTCCTGGGAAGGGCCTGTCCCAGTCTGCTCTGCCGTACAGCCGCAGTGTCCCCACCTGGCTAAAGCTGACATCTGACGACGTGAAGGAGTAGATTTACCAACTGGCCAAAAAGGGCCTGACACCCTCACAAATCGGTATGATCCTGAGAGACTCTCACGGTGTCGCACAAGTACGTTTTGTAACAGGTAATAAGATCTTAAGAATCCTTAAGTCTAAAGGACTTGCTCCTGAGCTCCCTGAGGATCTCTACCACTTAACTAAGAAAGCAGTTGCTGTTCGAAAGCATCTTGAGAGGAACAGAAAGGATAAGGATGCCAAGTTCCGCCTGATCCTCATTGAGAGCCGGATTCATCAATTGGCTCGATACTTTAAGACCAAGCGGGTCTTCCCATCCAACTGGAAATAGGAGTCATCCACAGCCTCCGCCCTGGTGGCATAAATTTATGTACTCAAGCAAGCAATAAAATCATGATTTATAGCCGGGCATGGTGGTGCACGCCTGTAATCCCAGCACTCAGGAGGCTGAGGCAGGAGGATCCGTGCAAGTTCGAAACCAGCCTGGGCTACAAAAGTGAGCTCAAGGCCAGCCTGAACTGCATAGCAAGACCCTGTCTCAAAAAGACAAAAATAAATAAATAAATAAATAAATAAAATAAAAAAATAAAATCATGATTTAACTTAAAAAAAAAAAGTTAAAGACCCTGCATTTGCAGGGACCAGCAGACACCTTGAAGTCAGATATTGTTTTTGATGGGGCAGAGGGTATATAAATTTCTGTAATATCAACCCTTTCAAGCAACTACTGCTAGCTTCAATGTAAGAAGAGTGGCATTGTTCTAAGGTAGCATCAGAGCAGGCTGTCACTGTGGCTGTGTTGACCCCCTTCCCTGGGCTACATTGAACTGTGGCTGCAACCCACTTCCACCTCCCCAGCTCACCCTCTCCAGTCCCTTAAACTTCTCTTGCACATACAGCCCTTCTAATTTCTAAACCTAGGAATCCTTTCTTCTGTGTCTTCTTTCCTACAAGACTAATAACGCCTTCCTCATCTGATGTGGCTGTGTCATCCCTGTCCTGTTTTCCCTCTCCTGAGCACACACTCATTTACAGAAGCCCTCTGAAAATGGGACAGAATGCAGCATGCAAGGCCATTATGCTCCACGAGCTGGCCACTGTTTTTATTGATGCAACTTAAAAATCACAAGAAATCTCAGTGTTGCCATTTAGGTGGAGTTGCCTTCACAGTTAATGAACTTTCACGGGGAAGGTCTGGTGACACTGGCAAAGACAACTGAGGAACTTCATCAACCAAGCAAATCCTATCCATGAGCAAGTGACGATTCAGAGATAGAGACCTTTTGGTTGACATGGTCTCAACATTTTACTAATAGCTCAGTTAATGTCTTTTTTCTTAAACAACCATTTCCTTCGGAAGTTCAAAAGTCTTTGAACTTAGACGTAATGAAAGATTTAGTGTACATTATTTAAAAGTGTTCCATGCTTGCCTTCACAATACTTTTTAAATGATGTAAAGCTGAAAAATACAGTAGAAAACCATCATTTTTCCACACTAAATTTTTTTTTAATTTTTTTATTTAAATTTTTTTTTCTTTTTTTTTTTTTTTCCACACTAAATTTACAGCAAAGCTTTTAGCATTATAGCCGTTGTTCCTTTCTACAGTTTTAAAGATGTATTCAGCTATTCAAAGTTCAGAAGCATTTCTGGGCACATTTTATTTTCTTGGTACAGGGACTAGCTATGCAGCTCAGATTCATAGTAATCCTCCTATCTCAGTCTCCCCAGCACTGGGATTGCAGGTGTGCAGCACCACACCTAGTTTCAGCAACTCTGGACACTTCTTTGTTTTCCTTTTAATTATATGCAGAACATAGTAAGGCCTGGTGATGTAATACAGCACAACACTTGCCTAGCAAATATAAGACCCAGGATCCAGACTCCCAACACTGAAAGCGGGTGGACAGGAATCAAAGGCTAGAAAGGAAGGAAAGAACAATAAAGAAACAGAGAAGTTAGGAAGGAAGAAAAAGGAGAAGAGGAGGGAGAAAGGAAAGAGAGGGAAGGAGGGAAGGAGAGAGGGAGGGAGGAGAAAAGGAAGAAAGAAAGAAAGAAAGAAAGAAAGAAGGAAAGAAAGAAAACAAAAGAAAAATTCAGCTACATTAGCTTGTTATGCTCAATGTGTTACAGGTTTTCCTGTAAAGAATAGGCATGAATGTCTTTTCTTTTTTTAAGAATTTTTTAGCCGGGCGTGGTGGCTCACGCCTGTAATCCCAGCACTGGGAGGCTGAGGCAGCAGGATTAGTGCGAGTTTGAGACCAGCCTGGGCTACAAAAATGAGCTCAAGGCCAGCCTCAACTGCATAGCAAAACCCTGTCTCAAAAAGACAAAAAAAAAAAAAAGAATTTTTTTTTCATTTTTTAAAATTTTTTTTATTTTTTTTTTAATTTTTTTTAATTTTTTTTTTAAGAATTTTTTATTTTATTTTTTTCTTGTTTGAAAACTTTTGTTTGTTTGTTTATTTATTTTTATGGCCGGCTCAGCCTGCCCTGAGGGTAGGGCTGGCACAGCATGTGGTGCTGGGGATTGAACCGTGGTCCCTGCAGCCGCCTAAGCTTTCCTAAGCAGGTGCTTTAGACCAGTGAGCCATCCTGCAGGGCCCCAGACATGAATGTCTTGTGCATGAATGTTATAGCAGCTTTAAGGAAGACAAATGCTGCTTAAGTAAAGTCCTCCTCCACCAGGTCACTGGGAAACCACACTAGCAGTGCTAGAACGGCTTGACAATTTGGTGGTATCCATTGACTCCAGTAGCAATGCTTCACTAACATTTAAATTTGGTTAAGGTTTTATGAGTCTTCAGTGCTGCTTACCTTTTTAATACAATTTTGAGATCTACACAGACTTAGAATTCCTCAGCTTTTGGAGAATTTGCCCTGCAGTATATTTAAAATAGTATATAAAATATACCAATAATGAAGCCGGACGTGGTGGCTCACGCCTGTAATCCCAGCACTCGGGAGGCTGAGGCAGGAGGATTGGTGCAAGATCGAGACCAGCCTGGGCTACAAAAGTGAGCTCAGGACCAGTCTCAACTGCATAGCGAGACCCTGTCTCAAAAAGACAAAAAAAAATACATATATATATACCAATAATGAGCAATTTTAATAGCAAAATTCTAATAATTTGAAATGAGATCAGATTATTGATTCTGTGCCAAAAAAGTTTGGCTGAAATATAAAAGATGGCCATCTGTAAACTTCACAGATAATTTACTAGTATCTGTGGTACTACACTGAACCTAGAGCATCATCAAGAAAGCTAGGTAAGCACTCCACCACCAGGTCAAAATTTTCATATTTTTTTGTTTGTTTGATTTTTGTTTTTGTTTTTGTTTTGTTTTGTTTTCTTTTGTTTTGGTACTGAGATTTAACTCAGGACCTTGGGCTTGCCAGGCAGGTGCTTATGTCTCTGAGCTATTTCCCCAGCCCTCATGGTATTTTTAACAGATGCTCTGCATCCAAAAACTTTTCAAAATGATCACAGGAACACCAAATAACAAAGAGTTGCCCACAGAAAATGATATTTATTTAAATCTACTTTCTTTTCCTTGATTTTGATCTTGATCTTCTAGGCCAATTCTATTCTTATAGTCAATATCCTCTTTACATTTTGTCTAAATACGTAGTTCTTCAACAGCCTTTAATGTAAAATATACCTGACGCATTTAAAATCTATATTTTCTGCATCTTCATTTTGAAAATATATTCAACTTAATACAGAAACAAATTAATGATCCTCGGGCCATTAATAAGAACATACCTAAGGAAGGCCACAGTGGTTTACATCTACAGTCTGGGCAAAGATCCTCTTTGTTAGTTCACGCTCCCATGACCATTTTCACGTGGAAACTTTACACAATACAACCAAAAATGGAAGGGATATTGGGTGGAATAGATGTCGTACGGTGAGTTACCCAGCAATTATGGTATCACTCAAAGCATAAATCTTTAGCCAATGGTTGTGTTTTACTCTATCCTAAATATGTGTGGCACAATTTGATAGTACAAAGCAAATAATAAGTGTAAAATACCAGAGAAATTTTCTTTAGAGTATTATGACTGGAACTCTTAAGAAAGCCAAAATGTTTCTTCCCAGGAAGTGACACAATTTATAGAACACATTGATGAGCTGAGAGGTTACCAGACAGGTGCAGAATCACAGCAAAACGAAAACGATGTCAATGTGACCTACAAAAGAGGACAGGAAAACAAACATGCATATTATCACAGTCAGTGTTCCTGTGTGAAGACAGTCTTCAGTGTGACAGTTGAAGAAGCAAAGTTTATTTCTGTGTTAGACTTTTGTTTGTATTTACATTGCCGTTCACATGGGTTTTTATTTCTGATGTTATTTTTTGGGTTCTGTAAACAAGAAATCAGCAGGTATGAAAATGTTGATGTCTATTCTAAGTATTTGTTGCATATTTGATGTTATATTTTATTTTGTCTTACCTTCTAGTTAAAACCATGCTGTGGGGAGCCAGTGATATAGCTCACTGGATTAACACACCTGTTTTGTCAAGCTTAGACAAGCACAGGGACTGAAGTTCGATCCCTGCCACCATATATGCCACACTAGCCCTGGCCCCAGGTCAAGCTAAGCTGGCCACAGAGTCTAGGCGTAGAGGTGCACGCCTGTAATCCCAGTGCTGGGGAGGCTGCAAACAGGAGAATCGCTGAGTCCAAGCTTTGCAGTGAGACCCTGTAACAACCTACTACATTAACAAATAAAAAATAAAAATAAATGCTATGCATCTTAGTAAAAAGCTCCTGACAAACAAAAACACTAGAGAGTTGATAAGAACAACCTTCTATGCAGGAAAAGGAAATAAACACATGCTGTCAATGTACAGAAGACATGCGCATGGAATGTGAAGTTGCCATGTATGGCAATTATATTACATGCAGGCTGCCTTGAGTGTGACATCCAAAGCAAAGCTTATTTTTGTTGTAGAATTCTATTGGTATTTTCATTGTACTTTATATAGAAATTTATCTTTGATTTTAGCTTTTAGCAAGTATCTAACTGATGTGAAAATGTTGATGCTATTAAGAAATTAATATTTTACTTTATTGATCTTTTATGTTTCATTCAATTGCACATAGTATAATATAATAAGAATGTGCTGACAAAACAGCAAGAGCAGTGAGATGCCATGTATGCCCTACAAAAAGGCCAGGAAAAAATAAAACACATGAACCACTTGTGCAAGCCGAACGTGTGTAATGTGCTGCTGTTGTATGTGTGCAGATGGCCTCAGCAAAGAATTTTTTATAGGGCTCTATTGGTATTTTCATTTTAATTCATTAAGAATTTATATCTGTTATTTTTTACACTTTGTACATCAAGTCATTGAAATTTTTTACTTTTCTATAAACCTTTAATAAAAAATAAAAACTCATTTTACTTTTTTGATATTTTTGTATTAGTGTTCATGTTTGCTATAATAAAACTCATAAAATTATTAACTCATCAATAGAAATAGCTTAGAGAATAAACATGGGTACTAAACAACCACAATAATGTGCCTCTATGACAAAATTAGTGTGTGCCATGGGCTGGGCAAGAGGAACCAGCCGTGCCTACAACAGCATGGCCTATGTTGATGCCCACATTCCCTCTGAAGATCTGGAATGTTGGCATCTTCTAGGCAAAAGGCGGCTATGATGCCCCAGTAGGAGGCTTGGGCATTAAATCTCTAATGTGCTTCTTCACAGACATATACTACATGTAAGCTGTGCTTTTGCTACTGAGCAGTGTGCTCTGTGTCCCTCCTGTGAGGCCAAAAGCACTGGAACTCCACAGGCTCCACCAGACTACACTGTTACTGCAGGTATCTTTTTCCTGAGGATTCAGCTGTCCACCTCCACCAGGTCATTGTAATAAATCTTAACTAAGACAACAACTATAAAATCCCAGGAAGCCTTGCGGAAAATCCGTGAATGTGGAAAGTGGTCTGGGAACTCAAATATCCAGAGTCAACTGGGTGATAGGTACTGAAAATGGAACAAAAATGTACTGATAAAAAAGGAGAATAGAAGCCGGGCGTGGTGGCTCACGCCTGTAATCCCAGCACTCGGGAGGCTGAGGCAGGAGGATCAATGCGAGTTCGAGACCAGCCTGGGCTACAAAAGTGAGCTCAAGGTTAGCCTGAACTGCATAGCGAGACCCTGTCTCAGAAAGACAAAAAATAAAAAATAAAAATAAAAAAAAAAAGGAGAATAGAAATTTATCATGCAAATATTTAACTGACATAAATTAAACTATGTTCTCTCAGCCAAAGTAAAATTAAGACAAAGGAAGAAAAAAAAAGGGTGGGGGAGGATTGAAGTAGAGAAATTTCATCCTTTTTCATGAGCTACAAACTAACTCCTTCACCTAGGAGTCAGTAAGGAAGCATGATCAGAAGGAATGTTAATTAGAGATTACCAGATTTACAAACTGGTTCCAGAACAAGAACCCCTCAAAAGATATAACATCACTATAAAGAATATCATTCCAATGAAAGAATGGTGGGCAGCTCAGCCATTCTGTGCAGAGACATAATGAACGAGAATAGTCAATGTGGTTGGAAACTTGCTGTTATTGAAAGATGATAGGAATAAAATTTGGTGATTCCAATAGCATGCTCAGAGAAATAGGAAATAAATGATGAACGTACCCATTAGAGTATTTTGTCCCTCATCTAACAAAACTTTCAGTGGCTAGGGGCCTGGCGGGATGGCTCAGTGGTCTAAAGCCCCTGCTTGGGAAAGCTTGGGCGGCTTCAGGGACCGCAGTTCAATCCCCGGCACCACATGCTGCGCCAGCCCTGCCCTCTAGGCGGGCTGAGCCAGCCATAAAAATGAGTGAATAAACAAACAAAGGTTCTGAAACAAGAAAAAAAATAAA
>PVJA010035585.1:0-21743 GCA_004027025.1 Myocastor coypus | reverse complement strand
AAACGACCCAGAGGTGGGTAGTCAGAGAAGCTCTCGACACACATGGGCTTGCCTGGAACCATGTCAACAATGGCAGCATCACCAGATTACAAAAACTTGGGCCCATCTTCCAGCTTCTTAACAGACCGGCGATCAATCTTTTCTTTCAGCTCAGCAAACTTGCAAGAAATATGAGCTGTGTGACAATCCAGAACAGGGGATAGCCAGCACTGATCTGGCCAGGATGGTTCAGGATAATCACCTGAGCAGTGAAACCAGCTGCTTCCATTGGTGGATCGTTTTTGCTGTCACCAGCAACATTGCCACGGCGGACATCTTTGACAGACACGTTCTTGACATTGAAGCCCACATTGTCCCCAGGAAGAGCTTCACTCAAAGCTTCATGGTGCATTTCAACAGACTTGACTTCAGTCGTGACGTTGACTGGAGCAAAGGTGACCACCATGCCGGGTTTGAGAACGCCAGTCTCCACTCGGCCCACAGGGACAGTGCCAATACCACCAATTTTGTAGACATCCTGGAGTGACAGCCGCAAAGGCTTGTTAGTTGGGTGAGTGGGTGGAAGGATGCAATCCAAAGCTTCAAGCAGGGTGGTTCCACTGGCATTGCCATCTTTACGGGTGACCTTCCATCCTTTGAACCAAGGCATGTTAGCACTTGGCTCCAGCATGTTGTCACCATTCCAACCAGAAACTGGCACAAAAGCTACAGCATCAGGGTTGTAGCAGATTTTCTTAATGTAGGTGCTGAACTTCCTTAACAATTTCCTTGCATCTCTTCTGGCTGTAGGGTGGCTCTGTGGAATCCATCTTGTTAACACCGACAATTAGTTGTTTCACACCGAGGGTGTAAGCCAGAAGGGCATGCTCACGGGTCTGCCTGTTCTTGGAGATACCAGCTTCAAATTCACCAACGCCAGCAGCAATAATCAGGACAGCACAGTCAGCCTGAGATGTGCCTGTAATCATGTTTTTGATGAAGTCTCTGTGTCCAGGGGCATCAATGATGGTCATGTAATACTTGCTGGTCTCAAACTTCCACAGAGAGATATCAATGGTGATACCACGCTCATGCTCAGCTTTCAGCTTGTCCAAGACCCAGGAATACTTGAAGGAACCCTTCCCCATCTCAGCAGCCTCCTTCTCAAATTTTTCAATGGTTCGTTTGTCGATGTAACCACATTTGTAGATCAGATGGCCGGTGGTGGTGGACTTGCCGGAGTCCACGTGTCCGATGACGACGATGTTAATGTGAGTCTTTTCCTTTCCCATGTTGGCTTTGATTTAGCGGTGGTTTTCACTACACCTGTGCTCTCGCGGCAAACCCGTTGCGAAAAAGCTCAGAGTGCTTTTTCTTCTGGAGCTCTTTTCTGCTTTTCTTCTGTTGCCTTAAACATACTAAACTTTCACCTTCATCGCTTGTTCTGCCCAGTTCTTTGAATGGGACAGACAGAACCTGGAAAGGACCAACTGGTCACTACAATACCTGATAACAACAAAATAATGTTAATGAAATCAGAAACTAATTGGCAAATGGAATCTTGGGAGATCATGTTGGCCTCACTGCTGCTTGTTAAATCCTAACCTAAATAGAGGATTACACAAACTTGTTTGTAGCCCAAAGTAAGAGTAAGCTCCCCTAGGCATCACTGGTGGCATGCACTGTAATCAGCTAAGGAAAAGCACAAGTTCCCCCTATCCAACTATAACTGTTTTTAAAGAAAAATCACTGGGCCCAAAACCTAGCCTGAGCAGGTTTCTCTAACAGGGTGTTTCAGTGTAGCAGTGCGACTTGAAAAGAAAACAGGAGAAAAACAAAGGAAAGTTCCTGGTCAGATGTCTGAGGAGCTCAATCCTGTTTTTATAAATGTTTTAAGTCCCACTGGCACATGTACTTAGACTTTCCTTCATGAATCATGCTTCACTCATCTAACCAGGTGTGCCGATGATTAGCTGTGAGCTGGAATCTGTGCCAAGGTGGGGAAGTCTTATTAAGATGTAACCCCAGCCATGAGGAAAAAGAAGACCTGTGTGCACATGTGTGATAAAAACCAGGGTGGGGCCAGCCAAATAGCTCATCAGATTAAAGCACCTGAAAGCAGGCGCAGGGGCCAGGGGTTCGCTCCTTGGGGCCTGCTATGCTGGCCCACCCCCAGGGCATGCTGAGCTAGCGACTGAGACTGGGTGTGGTGCCGCATGCCTGTAATTCCAGCTCTTGGGAGGCTGGAAACAGGCAGATCACTACAAGTTTGATCTAGGGGTGAGACTCTGAACACCGTGTAGAACCTTCCCAAAAATACAAAAAAAGAAAAAGAAAAGAAAAAAAAAAAAAAAAAAAAAAAAAAAAAAAAAAAAAAAAAGGTACTGTTACTAAAAGTACAAATGCTACTGCTGGGGATAAAAGGCCACTGACAATGTTGGTAGGCTGATGTGTGGCCACCCACAGATACCACGTACCAAACCCTAGAAGCTACGCTACCTAAAGAGAAAAAAAGGTCTTTGAAGATGTGATTTGGATTCTTGACATGGGAGGTTATTCTGAATTATCTTGTTGGCTCCTGATTCCAATCACAAGGGTCTTTGTGTGAGGGACTAACAGGAGACATAGCAGAGATCACAGGGAGGCAGCCACAAGGAGCCATGTGGTCAGAGCCTGCTCGCCTCCAGGACCTTCTGCAGAAATGAAACGCTGCCTACTCCTCCATCTTCAGAAACTAAAAGTTCTGCTGCCTAAAACCTACATGCTTGTAATCACATTTGATCACAGCAATCACAGGAAACCACCACCCTATAAGGTGGGAAAGATTTTCCAAGGGGGAATGCATGAACTGTAGAAGAGATGGTAATGACAAGGGGGAAGCCCTAGCCAAGCACCGCTGGTGTAGAAAATGCAAGAGGGTGAAGGCAAAAGGTGACTTGGCTGCAGGTCAGACTTCCAGAAGCCCCATACCTTAGTTTTGTCTTGTTGGATGTTACTTACACTGGAGGCAAATCAGCATCACTGTGAAGTGAGGCCACTCAAGTCTGGAGTCAACATTTTACAGATTTCTGTGCAAAGTGCAGAATTTCCCTCCTTACCACAGCCGCATGCACATCCAACCTATCAGGAAGTACTAAGGGTGCCATAGTCCACATTCACTTCTTTCCCACAGCCACTGTCCCCATGCTGGTCTATCTCTTCTAGATTTTAACCAAAACTCCCACGTGTTCCTCTGCTTTTCTTCTTCCTGTTTGCAGTCTACACCCAACACAGCGGTCTGCATGACCCTCGGAAGGTCATCCAAACCAAGTTGCTCCTTTCCTCTCCACTCATGCACAGTAAGCCTGGCTCCCCTGCCATGGCTGCAGCGTCTACTTGCTGCTATGCTTGCCACCCCCCAATGCACCATGCACTAGGGCTTCTCACAGGCTCTTCCTGTGTTATCCAGGGATCCTTTACCACCCTGAAGTCTTCTCTAAATGTCACCACTTCGGTGAAGTCGACCCCCAACATTTCAAATGGCAACACCTAAGGTACTCCCTCTCCTCTTATGCTATGTTTATTTTTTTTCAATATCCCCAACATAATGACAGTGAACCTTTCACAGACCAAGTACACAGACTGCAACCAAAAATCCACTTATTTATCACAGATGCCAATGAGGCAGTTAGACCTGAATTCTGTGGACAGGGGATATGGCTCCATGGTAGAGGTCCTGCCTCACACACATAAAGTCCTGGGTTTCATCCTCAGCACAATAAAAAGAAAAAAAAAAAAAAAAACTTGAATACTAGGGTTTTAGTTTAGAGAAAACTTAAGACATTAATATCTTTTGTCTTAAAAACACAGTAACATAGGGCCTGGCAGGATGGCTCAATGGTCTAAAGCGCCTGCTTAGGAAAGCTTAGGTGGCTGCAGGGACCACGGTTCGACCCCCAGCACCACATGCTGCACCGGCCCTGCCCTCAGGGCAGGCTGAGCCGGCCATAAAAATAAATAAATGGACAAACAAAAGTTCTGAAACAAGAAAAATAAATAAATAAAAATATACCAAAAAAACTCCCCACAGTAACATAGCTTCCAATGACACAAATAACTTTCTATTGAAAGGCAAAATTTGGTGTGCTTTTGCACAATTGCTGTGCTCCTTGCTGCATGTGCATGCTGATAATCTGTCAAACCTTGGTCCAAGAGGTGACAGAGAGCATGCAACAGGCTTACCACTACTGCCCTAATGCATCTATAATTCACTTACTATATTTATTGTTCAATGCCCATCTCTTCCACTGACACAGAAGCTTCACAGGAGAAAAATACCCTTTATATTCTTTGTTGTCATAGCCCAGACATCCGACACAGAGTAGGCACTGTAAATATCTGAGAAATGATTGTAGATAAATGAAGGAGGAAACCAGGAGGCCAGGGGAACCCAGAGACAGAACTGCACAATGTGCCTGACTCACACTGTGAGATCCTTCAAGCAGCTACTTAAAAGAATGGAGAAAAGAAAGTTGGTATTGAGTGAGCACTAACTAGCCCACAAAGGATTTTCAGGACCACACTGTGTAAGAGTTCAGGTAGCTTTCAATAAGTATTCTGAACACTGTACCTAGTCATTAAATGAATATTTTCTAAGCTGTTAGGATAGTCAAGAGCATTCAGAAATGCCAGGCATGGTGACACAGCCAGTAACCACAGCACTCGGGCAGGCAAGGCAGGAGGATCTCCATGAGTTCCAAGCCATGCTGGGCTATACAGTGTGTGCAAGCCCAGCTGCATAGTGAGACCCTGTTTCAGACAAACAAGCAAAGAAAAAATTCAAACATTAAATTGAAAAGACTACTATGTGATATGAAAACTAAGATACCTAAAAGATTGTCATAACCCAGACATTTTTCGTAGTGGGCTATTATAAGAATATTTATAAGTCAGGCATGGTGGCTCACACCTGTAATTCCAGCACTAGGGAGGCTGAAGCAGCAGAATCATTGTGAGTCTGAGGCCAGCCTGTGCTACAGATGAGCCCAAGACCAGCTAGAACTGAATGGTGAGACCCTGTCTCATAAAGTTAAAAAAAAAAAAAAGGAATATTCACAAAAAGCAACTATATACAAATAATATTTTTTTGTGTGTATATACAAATAATATTGAGGAATCCATACTCATATATTGCTTGCTTACATTAAAGCCATGTTTCCAAAACAGTATTTTGTTAATACATACCAAAAACCTTTTCAAAAACTCACTCCCTGATCTAAATTAAGGGAAAAAAATAAGAATGGGGAAAATATTGAGGAAAAATATACCAAACTATCAATAATGATTCTTTATAAGAATTTTTATTTATTTATTTATTTATTTATTTATTCTTGTTTCAGAACCTCTGTTTGGTTATTCACTCATCTTTATGGCTGGCTCAGCCCACTCCGAGGGGAGGACTGGCACAGCATGTGGTGCCAGGGATCGAACCACGGTCCCTGAAGCCACCCAAGCTTTCCCAAGCAGGCACTTTAGACCACTGAGCCATTCCGCCCGGCCCCTCAATAATGATTCTTTAAAAAAAAAAATTTCAGTGACCTACTCCAATACATGTTAATGCAACAGTGTATCACTCTCCTGCAAAAATGTAGCAGTGCGCTTGTTAGCAGGGCGCTCTTCCCATGCAGAGATGATGGGATGGACTCCATGCTGTGGTTCTCACATCCCCTTGGGCCTCGTTATACTTGTACCTTCCAGCAGAAGGGAGAAGAGCTACAGAGGAAGTCTCGTATACTGGAACTTCAAAGTCCCAGCTTGAAATAGAATAGTCTGCATACTATTGGTGACACCTAGATGCAAGAGTGGGCTAAAAAATGTATTTCCATCTCTTTATGCAATAAAAAGAAAGATCTGTACTAATGATGTTTAGATAAGAAATCATATCTATATCTTGTATTCTGAACTACAACCACGAAGACAATAAGCAATGTATCAACTATTATAAAATAAATAGATAATAATAAAAAATGTATTTCCTGACTACTTATGAAAAAGACAATTAGAATTTTGGTAGACAATGAGCCTTCTCTACCCATAGGAATATTTTTCTCTTAACTGTACTTATCTTCTTTCTATAAATGTTCTTTAGTGAAAAAGTACACTTTAAAATGAAAAAGGAGAAATGTTAATAATCTTTGATCCAGTAACCTGATTTTTTAAGTAAGGAAAGAATCAGAGTGTGAGAAAAGTTATGGCAGTTACATGACGTATAGACAGATACTATACATATAGATATATACAGCAAAAGACCTTGAGCAGGACTGTGTAAAATAGCACAAAATTCAAATAATAGAGGAACATTCTTTCTGTGTTAAGTATTATTGAATCACAAAACACTATTTTCCATAATATCCACAAGAGTAATTAAAGAGAATTTTTAAATGGTCTGTTTTAATCAGCTTAGAACATATACATTAAGTGATGATATCTAGTTTGACATTAATGCAGGGATATATTAATACTATAAAAAAGTACAACCTTTTTTAAAGGATAGTTTGGCAGTAGGTATACAATGCCTGCATCTTTTACAACTATATGCTAGAAGTTATTCTAAATATAAAAGTAGAGATGTACTAAAAGGGTCACTTCTATGAATGCCATGAGGATTAGATTTTTTGTAATTGTCTATAATTCTGATTATTTAAGCATATGCTGATAATGTGTAAAAGAATGTATTCTTTGGAAATGTGCTATAGAAAATTATTAAATATCAAAACTGCAATGTCTCAAGCTTAAAAACGTTTTAAAATAGCACACCTAGTACCTAAATACATAAACTGTTTAGAAGATAAGAACAGTATCCACAAAAATGTTATTTCTAACAAAAATGGTTGGGGCTACATATTCTGATTTTCTCTTTTCTTAACATTTCAATAATCAAATGTAACAATTGCAATCGGATTGAAAATATTTCATTCCTATTTTGACATTTGGGGAGTTCCAACTGAAAAAAGCTATATATAGGTTCCAAACTGAAAAAAGCTATATATAGGTTCCCATCATGTATATCTGTTGATGAAAAAGTATACTTACTAAAAGATATGTCATCAAAATATACTGGTACCTCAGTTCAGGAACACTTTTGTTTGTAAATAATGTGGTTCACAAACAAGCATTTAGCAAAATTTAGTTTTCATGAGCTAACTGCATCATGTGACAAACACAACCATGACCGTCTTTCCCACATGAACATGAATGTGGGCATTTTTCCAGAGTCACAGAATGAACTAAGTTCATGAACTGAGGTAACACTGTGTTATCAATGTTGATCTCTGCACAGTAGAGCCCCAATGCTAAGGGTAAATGAAGTAAGCAACTTCTCACATCAAACTGTGTCAGCTTTCTATAACAGTAACAAATACTTAAATCACATTAATATAAAAGGTTTAGTTTGGCTCCCACTTTTCAAAAGTTCCACCTATGACTAATTTACCTCACTGCTCTGGGCCTGAGACCAACAGCAGCACATCATGGCAGAAGTATTCACCTCATAGCTGTTAGGAAAAGAAAGAAATCAGCGTCCAACTCCCCTGTCAAGGGAGGCCCCACCCCTTCCCCCGGCTTCACCTCTAAGGGTTTCTATCTCTTTATTCATGCCATATTGATGAGCTGTCCTTAGCAGGGCCCTTAAGATCCAAGCTGTAGCACCCACTGTCACTGCTTGACAGTTGTGCCCACAGGAGGCACCAAACCGCAAGCCAACCTGCTGCTACAGATCAGCATGGAGGACCAATCTTCCAAAGCCTGGAAAAGGAATAAGGGCATCTGATTTCTCATCCTGGCAAAGGAACATGGGCAGCCACAGACTACCCTGGCACCTACAGCTAGGTTGAAGCTTAGGTGTATTAGCTCAGTAATCTAAACAGTTCAACTGCTAATTGAGCAGGGTCAGTATGCTTCTTTCCTTTCTATTTCTCTTTCATTACTTTTGCTTTGCCTACTAGGTGGATCAAACCTTGTCCAAAGAGGAAACAATTTAAGCAACACTTAGTGCCTCTTAACATCTGAATATAAAGTTTTTAAACCTCAACTTACGGAACTCCCTCCCAATTGTTATCCATCAATAATGCCCTTGGTTTCTGCTGGTGGTACCCTGGAAGTGAAAGACCAGGAACATGTGGGCCAAAAACTAAGGTTTTTGGGCTCCAAAAAAGTTGCACATCTTTCTACATTGCATCTCTGTAGACACTATCTGTCTATTCTAAAAAGGAAGCCCCCTTCCATCTCTGTGTCCTGAAGGCAGTGGAGGCAAACCTGTGCCACAGAGGGTTGTTTCTGTCATTGAGAGCTCTAAAAGGTTTGCCCTAGGACAGTGGCTTTTAACCTTTCTAATGCTGTGACCACACAAAACAGTTTCTCATGTTGCAGTGACCCCAAACCAAAAAATAATTTTGGTGGCTACTTCAAAACTGTAATTTTGCTACAGTTATGATTCAGAATGGCTTTAGGCAACCCGTGTTTTGGTTGTTTGACCCCCGCCAGGGTCGTGACCCACAGATTGAGAACTGCTGCCCTAGGGAAAGAAGGATGAGGCTGTAAATTACAACAGCAAAACATACTAAAGACAACAAAAGTCAAACCAGTAAATTATTCTGAATGGTCTATTCCTGGGACAGATTTATCAGGAAAATGTCTCAAGGACACTAGGACCAGTATGTCTGTAGATGCACTCCAATTTAAGTGTAATTGTCTTGTGCAACTCTCCATTTAGTGTCAGAAATGGGCTCCAACACCTGCAACTGCTCCCTTGAGATACCCCCATAATGTGTGCTGTCACTGGCACTGTTCCTCTGGGCCTCTCCAGGTTTGGATCAAGGTTTTTTGTTTTTGTTTTTGTTTTTTTACACAGAGTCTCACTGAACAGTGACTCATAGTGATCCTCCTGTTTTCATCCTCCCCAGCAGCTGGGATTACAGGAATGCACCACCATGCCCAGACTTCATCACTGGCTCAGCACACCCAAGGCCAGGGTCCTGGCATGGCGTATGGTACCAGGGATTGAACCCCAGTTCCTGGGCTTGCCTAAGCAAGCGCTTAGTCCACTGAGTTATCTTGCTGGCCCTTGGAACAAGTCTTATCTCTGAG
This sequence comes from Myocastor coypus, assembly GCA_004027025.1. NCBI lineage: Eukaryota > Metazoa > Chordata > Mammalia > Rodentia > Myocastoridae > Myocastor > Myocastor coypus. The sequence continues at coordinate 12,641 of PVJA010035585.1, read as the reverse complement.
TAATCTTTTCGTTCCCTGTACTGCCATGGTCATGTAGCGACATCCTCTCTACATAGTTATAAAAGCAGAACAGAACACAAAGAAGCAGTTTAAAGACTGAAAAACAAAGACTAGCAGGAAGATTGGAGGAGATAATCAGCATTCGATGTCCTACCAAGCTAAAGGAATTTGTCCTTTAATTCCAGCCTGCCTGCGTGGCTTCGATTCTAGAGTGGTGGGATGCGGACAGGACTGGAATGAACTGCAAAGTGCTCTAGGGTCTTCTGGGTATGACAGTGGTAATGAAAGTGCCACATACCTTAAATTCTGGTGGAGGGAAAACAAGGACTTGTGTGTTCCTAAGGGAAGAGCAAATGCCCATTGTCTTGTTCTCTCTGTCTTCCCAGGAAACAACACTGTGGGAGTGCTGGTGCAGCAGTGTTGATACTGCCCCAGCCTCCTGGTAGAAGCACCAAAAAAGGAAATTCCTCAGGGAACTGGAAAGCACTGAAGAATATCAACTCCAGAAAGCTGTTGGCAGGGATCTGGCCCTAACCAGGACAGTAATGATGTAGAGCAATGACTACAGCTGTGGGTCACACACCAGACACACCTGAATAGCATTTGCAAAGGCTCAATGGAGCCCTCAACACAGAAACCACAGCCCACAAAAGCTTTTAGTCTTGCAGCATAAACCCAAGTGGATCAACTCCCTTCTAACAGGACAAATAATCAACACACTCCACAGAGTCTAAATAGCAAAACTTTGGAACAGAATCAGAAAAATATCTGATATTAAGTCCAAAAATATCTGTGATACAAAGAACCAAGAAAATCTGTATTTCCATGGAGAAGAACAAGCAACAGATACATGAACAGAGAGGACACAGGTGAAGGAATTATCTGATGAAGATCTTAAAGCAGCTATTGGGAAAATTCTCCAACTGAGGGTAAGTATAGGGAAATGAACAGGAAAAACCGTGCCAGAAGGGCTGGGCACACAGCTCATTGGTAGAGTGCTTTGCCTGGTGCGCATGGTGAAGCTCTGGCTTTAATCCCTGGTACAACAAAAGGAGAGGAGTCGAAGGGAAGAGGAAGAATGGGAAAGGAAATTGATTTTAGTCCATAAACCTGAAAGAAGTACAGACTTCCCAAAGTGTTTGGAAACTAGCAGGTCTTGGCTACACTTCCTAAGCTGTGCCTTGAATGTCAAATGCAGGCAAAACAGAGGCTGAGACAGTGAGAAGGTATTTCATGCAAACCGCAGAGCCAGCCTTGATTCTCACTGAGATCAGAATGAAACCATTTGCTTCTGAGCATCCAGTTTTCCTTCGATTGACCTTGCTGCTGAATACTTACTGTGATTTCTCTGCTGCAGCACAGCACAAGTTCAAAATAAGATGGATACAGCTTAGTAAAGCACGTTGGAGAAAAATCAATTTCTATGATAAATGATGTGATTCCTGTCTTGTCTTGGGGCAGTGTTAGCAGCCCCATCTAAGCACAACAGATCCATTCCTGAAAGGCACACCCCCCTGCGCCTGTTGAGGGCTTGTCACCCTCCCTGGAAGGTGTTAGGCTGATCCATAGTGCACAGGGAAAGAAGCCATGTCTAACCATTCCATCCTAATGTCAGAAGGAGGCTCTCATTGAGACCCATTGTACTGGGCCTTAGAGAAGAGGAATGTGGACTTGCAGAAATGGCAATAGAGAGGACAGGGTACAGACAGCACCCTAAGTCTGGAAGACAAAGAAGCAAAGATGATCCCATGGGACAATGACAGTTTGACTGCAGCACAGAGTATACAATCCACAAATGAAAGAGTAACCTAAATTATAACGACTGACAGGCCTATATTAGGCAGCACTCTCACTAAAGTGCTGAAACTTAATTCAAAATAGGTGATTCAAAGGTAAGAAATCACTCTCTCATAACTGGGGTTGTCACCAGGCTGGGTCCCAGAGGGTCCCTGAAGCAAGAATGAGTGTGCAGGTTCATTGACTGCTGTCACAGTGAAAGAATTTTCAGACAACTCAGTAAGAGGCACAGGAAGGGTTTATTGGACAAGATTTAACGTACATGCTCCCAAAGCAAACACTATTAGAAAGACTTCAAAGGTATACACGTGAAGAAATAGTCATTTACTTCTAAAACGGGAAACATTTGTGCTTCTCCTGAAGGGACAGAAGCCCTGGAAGATGGTGTTCCCTGCAAAGTGTGCCATTCCACAGGTACAGGCCCAGCTTCTGGTTTTATTGTGAAAAGATAACCACTCTTTGGATTCTCACTCCTATCTTAGGATCAGGTTCCCACTTACTTCCTCAAGCACACTTTCAGACCCCTGGTATTCCTGTGGAATTGTGTGTGTCATGAGTCTGGTAGTGAAGGTGCACTCTGGCATCATCCAAAGAACACTTAGAGAGATCACCTCGGGTAACTTAGGTGGCTCTTGGAAGTTGCAGTCTTCTTAAAGATACAACTTTTAGCTATGACTTCCTTTTTAGTTATGATTTCTCTTCTCTACCTTTTATTCCTGGTCCTACCTTGGGATGTTCAGGGATACAGCAGGCCTCAGGCATTTTAACCCAAGTATTTAAAAAGCCTTTGATTTCTCTCCCCTTTTCATCAACTGTGACTTGCAGTGGGTGCTCTCTCACACTCTAACTCTTCAGGGCAACTTCTTCCAGATAACACAGGAGATCTGGGTCACTGGAAGGCAGGAATCCCTCAAACTCAGTCATCCCCCACCCTGCATGCTGCAATAAGCACCGAGGCTGGACAGAAGCCCCTGGAAGATCTGGCTCAGGGCAGCAGCATGAACAGCCTTGACTTTAGAAAGCCCACTATGCCTGATAGGAAACTGCCGGGACAGCCTGAAGAGGGAGGTCTTCATACTGGGAGGCTGATGGGAGAAGCCTCCCCTGGTGACAAGCTTCCTTCTCTGGGCAGCCACTGGCTGGTGATACTGTTCACTGAGGAAGGGCTGTAGGAGGAGGCCTTTCTCAAGGTCCAGCCTAAGGCCTGGGGTGTAGCTCCACAGTAGAACACACATGCCCCACAGAAGACCCTGGGTTCAATCCCCAGAGCCAGGTAAGAAAACAGTACTTTCTAAAGCACTATCGGTGGTAGGGAAGTATGGCATATGTGTTTGTCTTTTAAGACAAAATATGTTAACATACAAGTTGGCTTTTCTGAACTAAGACCTCAACACTCAGGTTTGATTACAGTTTGGGCACTTTGTAGTAAGTGGATTTTAGGCTGCCCTTTGGGCATCTGCCTCTAAAAGATTCACCTGCTCTGCTCTAGCTCTTCACTGCTTGCTGTAAGCCAGTGCTGGCTTGCTCCCTACCTGTTAGGTTAATGATATGCTCTTGGCATCTACCACCAAGTAAAGCTATTGTACTCACTGCACTAGGGAGGTCAGTTCGGGGACAGCATGTTCTGTGAGCCACATTTCAGCCCCTGGTGAGTTTCTTGGAAATGCCTGTCTTTTCACCAGTGCATCATTTATTTCTTTGGTTAAGGGACTAGCCTTCCCTTCCCTCATGGTAGGCACTCCAGCCTGACCCAATACATGCAAACTTTCCCAGCTCCCTCCTCCTCAGTACCACACTGTGCTCCAAAGAGCTCCCTCAGTACCACTGCCTCGGGGCCCCGGCGGGATGGCTCAGTGGTCTAAACCCCCTGCTTGGGGAAGCTTGGGCGGCTTTAGGGACCGCGGTTCGATCCCCAGCACCAAATGCTGCGCCAGCCCTGCCCTTGGGACGGCTGAGCCAGCCATAAAAATGAGTGAATAAACAAACAAAGGTTCTGAAACAAGAAAAATAAATAAATAAAATAAAAAATTCTTTAAAAAAAAAAATTCTAAAAAAAAAAAAGAGAATACCACTGCCTCCAGGTCTCAGAGGGTGACCCAGAAGTCTGACAGGATGAACCTGGATGTCTTTGCCAGGAGGCTCCTCTATCAGTATTTCTTCCCTTCTAACCTTATTGTGCCACACCCCCAATTTCAAACCCTCAAGATCCACTTCCACACTTACCCTAAGTCTTGCTGACACATGTTATCTGGCCCCTAGCCTTTTCCCTGGGTGTACCACTTCACCTGTATACTGGGCCATGCTCCTCGCTGACTCTGGTTTGGGCCCAGAGGCAAATCTTGGAGGAAACACATCTTGAAAACGACAAATGCCATCTTGTGAGGTCATGCTTCCTAAGTAAGTAGCAGGTTCACTCACCTCATGGTCCAAGAAGACAAACAAAAGTGGAGAGGTATCTAGTATCAAAAGGTGTTTGCTCAGCCACTGACAAGTCACTATGATCTTCAGATCTAAAGAATGCATGTCTATAATCCCAGTTGCTTGGGGAGCTGAAGCAGGAGGATCTTGAGTTCGAGATCAGCCTGGACAACTTGGTGAGACTGTAGAAAGTTTTAAATTTTAATAAAGCCTGAGGCTGTGGCTCAGAGGTAGAGAGCTTGTTTAAGGAGGCACTAGGCTCAATCCTCAGTACCGAAGCAATACTTTCTGCCTGGCTGCTGTTGTCAGGATCTCCCAGTGGCACCAACTCACATGCCTCCCTCTGCTTCCTCCTGGTTCCATGACCTCCCAGCCCAGAGCAGAAAGATCCTGTCTCCTGCCACTGCTCTGTTGGGGTCGGCTTGGAATATAACAACCAGAGAGTCCTGCTTAAACAGGTCACGGTCAAAGTCAGACTCTATGGATAGAAAAAACACATTTGCTCATTTTAAAAACTCATTATTTTTAGAGGCTAGGGGGATAGCTCAGTAGAATAAGTGCTTGCCTGGCAAACATAAGGACCTAAGTTCAATCCCCAGCTCTGCCAAAAAAAAGAAAAGCTTGTTATTTTTGAGGCCCCAAGCTCCAAAAAATGAGTTCAGAAAGAAATGCAGAAAAAGAACAAGACTGACAGCAGGAAGATAGCCTCCTCCACAACAAAGGCTGTCATCAGAAACCAATTTAGCGGGCTCAGCTCATGAACTGCGCTTTACCTCTCCCTCAGAAAAGGCCTTCAGCACAGCATGAGTGTGCACGTGCACCTCACAGACAGCACGGCTGGGCTCAGGGCCGTTTAGATGAAGGAAGCAAACTTGCTTCAGTTTACCTGAGTGATCATGTGCTCCCTTTAGTAAGGGGGCAAAGCTGAAGGCTTGCGCAGATCAGTGTTAGTCAACTGCCACTGTGATAAACACCTGATAATCAATTTATAAGGAAGGTTTATTCTAATGATGGCTTTGGAGTCTGCTGCTTTTGGTCCCTTAGTGAGACAGAATATTACAGCAGGGGAAATATGGCACCAGGAAGGCAAGGGGAAGCCAGAGTCCCAGTGTCCCTTCCAGCACACAGCCACAGTAAGCACACTTACTCTGCCTAGAACCCCTATTTCAACCTTCCACCACCTCCCAACCTGTACCATACCCACACCTTAGAAGGCCACACACACAGACCAGCAACCACCAAATATACAGTGAGTCAGTGGAGCTGCCCTGCCCACTCAAGAGCTACCAGCAACTAGAGCTAAAACAGTGACTTAGCCTTGGGGAAAAGAACACAAATCTTTGTGGCAGGAGCACTTCAACTTTCTTGTAGCTTTAAGTATTCGAACATAAGAGTTGGGAATAAGACTAATGGCAAGGTGCTCTGTCCGGCATACGAAAGGTCCTGAGTTCAGTCGTAGGCACTGTCAAAATGACTTTTTCAAAACAAAAGAAATAAACCAGTAACAGATGATTATCTAATTTTACTTATTTTTTAATGTATTTAGTACAGGGTCTATGTCAGCAGTTCTCAACCTATGGGTCGCAACCCTAGCGGAAGTTGAACGACCAAAACACAGGGGTCACCTAAAGCCATTGGAAATCTTAACTGTAGCAAAATTACAGTTTTGAAGTAGCCACCAAAATTATTTTTTGGTTTGGGGTCACCACAACATGAGGAACTGTATTGCAGGGTCATAGCATTAGAAAGGTTGAGAATCACTGGTTTATGTACATTGGACTCATAGTAATCCTCCTGTTTTGAGCTTCCGAAGGGCTAGGATTACAGGCATGCACTACATGCCCAGCCTAAACAGCCATCTCAGCATACCCTGAGGGTGGAGCTGGCATGGTTGTAGTGCCAGGGACTGAACCCCAGGCTCAAAGCAGGCACTTTAGTCCACTGAGCTATTTAGCTGGTCCTTAGATTATCTAATTTTAAAACATTTAGACTTCACTCAAGAATGTTCTTGAAAAAAATGAAGTGTTCTTTGTTCTTCAAAAAAGTGAAGGACCATATTAAACTTCTAATTAGAATTTATTTATTTAAAAATTTTTTTTCTTGTTTTAGAACTTTTGTTTATTTATTTATTTTTATGGCCAGCTCAGCCTGCCCTGAGGGCAGAGCTGGCACAGCATGTGTGCCAGGGATCAAACCGCAGTCCCTGCAGCCACCTAAGCTTTCCTAAGCAGGCGCTTTAGACCACTGAGCCATCCTGCCAGGCCCTCTAATTAGAATTTATATTTCAATTTTTAAATAAGTGTATTTTATTTTTTGGTGCTTGTCAATACTAGGGTAGTACAATTTCACTGACCTACATCTCCAGCCAAAAACCTAAGCTCTGCCGGGCATGGTGGCGTACGCCTGTAATCCCAGCACTTGGGAGGCTGAGGCAGGAGGATCGGTATGAGTTCGAGACCAGCCTGGGCTACAAAAGTGAGCTCAAGAGGCCAGCCTGAGCTGCATAGCGAGACCTTATTTCCAAAAGACAAAAAAAAAAAAACCTAAGCTCTCTGAAAACAGGAATGGTCTGTGTGTAGGATGGTGACCTGCATGCATCCTACTTACATCTAACTTAAAGAACTGTGAAGACACTGGGCATGGCAGTGCAACTTAGCAATACCCTCTCTCAAAGGAAAAATCTGAAAATAGGTGGGGAGATAGCTCAATGCCCATGTCCTCAGTCCCACCAAAGTCAAAGCAAAACAAATCAGAAAACTCTCCAAAGAATTATGGCAACTAACAAGTATCTGAAGTATTTTTCATATTCACAAAAGTAGTAATGTTGCATTCTGTGGTGGGTAGAATTGTATCCTCCAAAAACAGGGGTCTCAAGTCACCTGTTACCTGTGAATGTGACCTTATTTGAAAACTGGGTCATTGCACTATAGTTAACTGAGGTCATACTGCAGTAGCACAGGCCCTTAATCTAGTGTGACTGGTGTTCTTAAAAGGAGACTTCAGGGTACACACAGGTACAATGTCATGTGACAACGGAGGCAGAACTCCGACGCTACACCTATAAGCCAACCACTTCCAGCAATGCCAAATGCTAAGTAAAAAGTCTGGAGTGAGCATAGCCCTGCCAGCTCATGTTCGGACTTCTGCCCACATCTCCAAGAAAGCCAACTTCTGCTGTTGCAAGCTTCCCTCCTGTGTGGTACTTTGCTCTAGTAGCCCTAATTTCTGCCAACTGCACAAATTAACAAAATATGGCTCTAAGATTTGTGTATTTTTATGAACAGTAATTACCAAGAGTAAAATTAAATACAACAAAGGATGTGGGGGACCTGGGAACTTATAATAGAGGTCTTATTCCATAAAAGTAAAATATCAACAATCTTTATGTGGGGGGCCTGGATGCAACCCAGGGCCTCACCCACACTAGGGAGGCCCTCTATCCCTGAGTGACACCCCTAGTCCTTTGTAAGTCAGGGACTAAGTTGCCCAGCTAGGCTTTGAGCCTTTGATCTTCCTGCCTTAATCTTTCAAGCACCTTGGGCTTATAGGTTTGTACCACAGCACTCAGCTAAAACATTCATATTTCATCTGAACCAATGTCAACCTAATCTTTGAAACAAAAAATGAGAGCTATTTGACTCAATTCAATTAAACTGTTCATTAAACTTTTGCCATCTGGTCTGGAAGAAGAACAAAATCACATTAGATGTGGCTTTAGATGTTGTCATTGTTTATTTCCAAATCTGTATTTTAAAAACTCATGCACTGATAATGAAGTTATATCAGCCTTTTAGGACATCTTTGACATAAATTGCATTAACTCTGATATCTCAGCTGGTTCTTCAAGAATAATGAAATTATTACTGCCAGAAGCCATGACTCCCTTTGAAATGAAGACTGCTTTTCTCAAAGTACTATGCATAATGATGTACTACAAGCCCTGTAGTCATTCAGAAAAGGTGTATTTTTATCTGTTTTCTTGAGATGCATTGTAATGTAAGTAGCACTTTGGGAAAAAAAAAAAATAGGCAGGCTTTTGCTAAATTGCTAAGTTGTCCACACTGGATTTGAACTTGCAATCCTCCTGCCTCAGCTTTCCAGAGTGCTAGTACTAGAATTGTGTGTTGTATCACTTAGTGTTTACTAGAGAAACAGGTATCACAAGATATACAATACATAAAAATTTTTCACATTGGCTTACAGTGACCACTCAGAGTCAGATGAGTTAGCATGTAGATGTAGAGGGTGTCTGCACACAGAGCCTGAAGGACTCAAAGGTCTGGAGCTCACTGTAGTGTCCCATGCAAGTTCATCTCAGGAGGCAGAGGAGTCTACAACAGAAACTGAAGACTATGCTGGAAGGCTGATCTGTGCTAGAAGCCACGAGATAATGTCCGACGGACACCAAGGCTGGAGTTCCTCCAAAGAAACAGCAGATCCATCCTTTTTTTATTTTCCCTTTATACCATCCAGGTAACAAGCCACATAAGGTGAGCTTCTACACTCCAGAGTGTGGAACTGCTGAGCTGATTAAGCTTCTCTTACTCAAGTTGATATAGTCAGTTACCCATCACATGTGCCATCATGCCTGGCTCAAAACAGTTAATAATAAAAATGGTTGCCTCAGTTACTCTTCTCTCATTGCTGGGACAAATACCCAGTATCCAAAATGAAGGAAGGAAAGGTTTATTCAGCTCAGTTATTGGAGGTTTCCGTCCATACCTGGCTGGCTTGAGGGCTCAGTGGCACAGGGCAAAGAGCATACAGTTCATGGTGGCGGAATAGCAACAGTGGCAACAGAGAGAGTCAGTCTCACACACATAATCCCAGCAGTACTAAGACCTATAATCCTAGTGGATCACCCATTATCCCAGTGGATCATGAATTAATCTGAAACTCTAGAGGTCCTCACCCTATGACTGCATGAGGCTTTGGGGGAACAACTAAACACAAACCATAACAGCAGTAAATACTAGAAAGGAAATTCCTGAATGGTTAAACACTGGGTCAGGAATGGAAGAGTCCAGAATCACCACATCTGAGTCCTAATCTGCTGTTTACCTAGTCATGAGGCCTGGGATTCCTCATCTGTTACTTGGGCTTTGGATTCTTCACCTGTAAACAAAGATCAAGAAGGGATGAACTAGATTTCCAAGACTCTTCCAAGTTTGAAAATGCTATTACCTATGGACAGTTCATTCTCATTCCTCTATAGCCAGTTAAGTGGGCTCAAGAATTCATAGCTAGACTTTCTTCTTAAGCCAAAAATCTCTTACTTTACAATGTCTTACTTGTCACACAGATTGCAAGAGGGCTTATTGAGGCAGCCTCCTGCCACTGGCTCCACCTTCAACTGTGAGGTCAATTTACTGCAGGGATGCCCAGCGCAGCAGACAGAACTTGTACTGCAAACTGAGTTCCAACTGCCAAGCCCTCTACCACAAGGGTGCACCACCCAGCGGCACCTGCACAAGGTGTGAGAGAGCTGGAGTGGACGGGTCTCTTGCTCCCTTTGCTCTCAGTTTCAGTTTTGCTGGCAGGTTGCCAGAGTCCTTATTTGTTTCTTGGAAGATAGGTAAAGAATATACATACTTGTTATTACTGCCATTAACCACTGTTTTAATTATCACTGCAATTCTTAGAAACACGTTAGTTTACCTACACACACACGTAAACTCTCAAATTAGACATTAGCCATACAATTTCAAAACTCTAACACTACACTCTTTATAACAATTTGTTAGTTATAAATTGTTTAACTTATGTCTTAATTACAATTGTGAGGGCTAGCCGAATAGCTCAGTGGATTAAAGTGCATACAAGCAGATACAGGGGCCAGGAGTTTGATCCTGGGCCTGAGGGCCGGCCCCGCACCCAGTGTGAGACAGCAATGGAGACTGGGGTGGTGGCACACCCCTTTAATCCCAGCTCTTGGGAGGCTGTAAACAGGTGGATCACTATGAGTCTGATCTAGCTGTGAGACCCTGAACACCCAGTAGACCCTTCCCTAAAATACAAAAGTATAAATATATAGTAATTATATTACAATTGTGTATCATTTGTGAGTATTTATTAGTATTTTATCCTGATACCTACAAGTTGAAGGAGAAAAGACTTATTTTGGCTCACAGTTTGTAGAGGTTCCAGTGCACTGTCGGCTGGCTCTAAGGCAGGGTGGCATTGCAGAAGGGCATCGCAGAAGAGAAATAATTCACAGCAGGGCAGACAGAAAGTAGTAAGCAGTGAAGCAGCAGCAGGCCTCCCTACTACCCTCCAATCCATCAAGCAGTATGTCTTTTGGGTGATATACCCACACCCAGGATGGGGCTTCTACCATCCATATCCAGATCTAGGTTAAAAGAGTTTAGGCATCATACACCCTTAATCCCAGCACCACACACCCTAATTCAGCTAGTCACATCGCAAAAACCCCACCTATGAGGGCATTAGGTTTTGGGAGGACATCTAGATATAAGCTTAGATGAAGAACTTATGATTTGCTGTGTAATCACATAATCCTGCTGGGCATAGAAGTGCATACCTGTATAATCCCAACCCTCAGGAGGCTGAGGCAGGAGAATTACCAAATTCCAGGCTACCTCAGCTACATAGCAAATTCAAACCCAGCCTACTCAGCAAGATTTTGTCTCAAAAAAAAAAAAAAAAAATCCCAATTAGTGTCAGAGTCTCTCTATTCAAATTTCTGATATTACTTTATTCTCATACCTTTCAATTAACAGGAATCTGAAGTTAGCAAATAATTAAGAATATGAGCATGGGAACAGACTCAGCACAAGTGGTAAAGTAAGACCTCTTCTTTCTTGGTGAGCAGCCTCTTGGATGGATGGCCCCACTGCCATCTATTCCTGAGCTATCTGGATGCCAAGGTGCTTAACTCTAGAAACACAATAGCTCTGCTAGGTAGATCAGCCCTGAGGATGAACTACCCAGAAATCAGGTCTTGCAAGCATAAGTTGTTTATTGGTTGTCACTGGCTACACTGCATGGTGAGGAGTCTACTCATGCTAGACTGAGAATTCTATCAGAATACTTTCCATTCTTTCTCTTAAGACCTAGAGAAGGATTTACTATGAAGCTTATACAGTTTAAACTACACCCTCTTGATTTTCATGATCTTTTCCTAGGCTCTGAAGTCTTTAGCAACGTGTATGCATCGCCAATTATTCTAGGATGTAAATTACTGGCAAAAAGTATAGGATAAACATTGTAATAGCAGATTTTCACTTTTATCAACAGAAACTATGTCCAAACCACTTGACACAACAAAAGCTGGAAATCTACATATACACACAGTGATTTTTAGAAATCAGACATCAGACATGCAGGTCAGGACACAGATGAACCCTCTATGACTGTGCCAGTCTACTGCCCAGAAGCCACAGACTGAAGGACAGGAAGGGGGACCATGGCCAAACCCAGTGGTCTGAATGCAGCCGTCGCACCTACTGAGGTTGAAGGGGCCAGGATCACCAGAAGAGAGCTGCACAGAGAAAGAGCTTTGATGATCTGCAAACTGCTGTGAACTATTTGTCTTTAGCTAAGGAAGATCAGCATATGCACAGCAAGTAACTAGTCTAAGTCCAGGAAAAACCCTGTGAACTATTAAAGCGCCAGGACTCAAAAACAGCCAAAACTTGTTTATGCTTCCATGAGCATGCGGACTGAGAGATAATTTCAAGGGCATCCAGTACTCAGAAAGCAGTCACTTCAGGGTGGGCAAATGTGCCCTAGAGGAATAGCTGAAGCAAGCCTCCATGAGGAAACCTGAAAAGAAACAGTTCCCAAGTAAGTGCAAAGCTCAAGAATAGCCATACAACACAAAATATATTCAGTACTCAGAAAGTTAAATTTTCATAAGTCATATTTTATATGCTTACATGTAAACATATAGACAAGGCAAATATATAAACAATTTAAGTTAAATTTTGTAAAATATAATATCTAAGAATATTTTAAAGGTATGCTAATGAGATTAACAGACAAGAAATGAATCACATGCTATTTGATATTTTGGTCAGTTATTAAGAACCACATAGGCAAAGGCAGTCTTACAACAGTGTTATTTGTGGGTGTACTCTACCACGTCCACACAACAAAATAACCACACACTTTTTTCAGCATAAAACCTCATCATTAAATGATATATAACTAAAGAGAATACTACTAAACTCAGAGATAGAGCAACATAACTATTCAAAAAGGAAGAAAAAAAGATAGCTGGGCATGGTGGCTCACACCTGTAATCCCAGCACTCGGGAGGCTGAGGCAGGAGGATTGGAGAGTTCGAGGCCAACCTGTGCTGCAAAAGTGAGCTCAAGGCCAGCCTCAACTGCATAGTGAGGCCCTGTCTCAAAAAAGACAAAAAAAAAAAAAAAAAAAAAAAAAAAAAAAAAAAAAAAAAAAAA
>PVJA010035584.1:0-21628 GCA_004027025.1 Myocastor coypus | reverse complement strand
TTTTTTTTTTAATTTTATTTATTTATTTATTGTTTCAGAACCTTTGTTTGTTTATTCACTCATTTTTGTGGCCGGCTCAGCCCACCCCAGGGGCAGGGCTGGCGCAGCATGTGGTGCCGGGGATCGAACCGCGGTCCCTGAAGCCGCCCAAGCTTCCCCAAGCAGGCGCTTCAGACCACTGAGCCATCCCGCCGGGCCCAAGAGGGAGCCATCTGTTTTTAAAGTGGAGGGAAATAATTTAGTGACGGGATGGAAGCTAGTTCCCCGCCCCCACTGCTTTCTTCCACTCTCCTTCTGTGTCCTTCTTCCTTCTCTTCAGCCCCACCTCTAGCCTCCTCCTTCTCCTTTATTCTTTAAATTTTTGTAACAAGATGGATTTACTTCTGGAGATGAAAACTTTTTCTATTTGTGCCTGAGTTGAAAAAGAAGCAAACTGAGCATGTAGTAGTTTTCTAACTTAGATCCTGAAAAATAGCTGAATATTTTTATTCTTTTTTAATTTCTTTTTTTTTTTTTTTTTTTTTTTTTTTTTTTTTTTTTTTTTTTTTTTTTTTTTTTTTTTTTTTTTTTTTTTTTTTTTGTCTTTTTGAGACAGGGTCTCGCTATGCAGTTGTGGCTGGCCTTGAGCTCACTTTTGTAGCCCAGGCTGGTCTCGAACTCACACCAATCCTCCTGCCTCAGCCTCCCGAGTGCTGGGATTACAGGCGTGAGCCACCATGCCCGGCTTCTTTTTTAATTTCTTATAACTACTTCCTTCTTTTTTTTTTTTTTTACAATTTTGCATGCTTATATCAGATAAATTTGAACTAATTTGAAGACATCATTCAATATAACAACCATTGTTGAATACCTATTATTTTGTTTGGTGAAATTCTGCATCGTTCCTAGTGTGTATATGTATGTGTGTGTGTTTTTACTAATTTTATTCTCTTTTTTAAAAATAGTACTAGGGGGCCAGAGAGATAGCTCAGCAGTCTAAAGCATCTGCTTAGGCAAGCTTAGGCAACTGCAGGGACCGTGGTACAATTCTCCGCACCACATGCTGTGCCAGCCCCAACCCCAGGGCAGGCTGAGCTAGCCATAATACATAAATAAATAGTTTTTTAAAAAAATAGTACTAGGTTGGACAAGAGAGAGAGAGAGAGAGAGAGAGAGAGAGAGAGAGAGAGAGAGAGTGGGAGGAAGGGAGGAAGGAAGGAGGGAAGGAAGGAAAGAAGAAAAGAAACGAAAAGAAAAGAAAAGCAAGCCAAGCTCATTGGAATAGAGGCCCACAGACCTATGTATCTTTTGGGACAGGGACAGGACACTTGGACCACAGTCTATAATAGTCTCCACAAAACAAAGTGACTGTTGTGTCTTTTCAGATTGTAACAATAAAAGACCTTGCAGCTCTGTAAGGAAGTATTATTGACAGTTTAAAGTGAAATTAAAAACCATGAAACGAAATTGTAGGCTATACTTGTATATGGGCAAAACTAACAAAGGTAGCTCAAAGACAGTGTAACTCACAAGTGTTCCGGAGGTACCGTGATCAGGTTGTGAGTGGGCTTTTGTTTTGCTTTGCTTTGGTTTGATTGTTAATATTTCCCTGAGTACTTGTTCTCAGAATAGATATGAAACCTCACAGGGCTGTGAGAGGAAAACAGGCAGAAAATAAGTGGAAACAAAGTTCCAGGAATGGAGAGGTATTGTCTGCTGCAATGAAGACAGAAAAATTCTGATCAATTGTTCCAGAAATTGCCTTCCTACAACTTCGAAATATTTTCAACATGATGGAGGAGATAGCTCAGTAGAGTGAGTGCCTACCTGACAAGAGCAAGGTCCTGAGTTCAATCCCTGGTACTGGAATGGAAAAATAATTTTTTACATCTCTTTTCTATTAGGAATGTGGGATTAGGTGCACATGTCTTAGAATCAAATTTGGAGGGATGACATCTAAAAAGACTTTCTAATCTCTAATCTCTCAAATTAATCAGGTAATTGCACTCCCAAAGGCCACCTATCAAACATTACCATTTCTGAGGGAAAACAAAAACCCTAATGCAGTCCATTCCTGAACAACAAAATTGTTTTATTTTTAATCACTGAAAATAACATCAATATAATACCAAAAGTTATTCAAGAAAATGAATGGAATAGCTTACATAAAATAAACCACAAGGATTTGGAGTACAGGCAACCTTCTTCTACAGGAATCCCTACAGCACACAGAGCAGACACCCCTCCGCCACCACAGAGAGGTGATGCTCAAGGCACAGCTCAGGCCCACTGGCCACCCTGGCTGAAGGTGAGCAGCTCTTCCGTCCAGCACTGTGCCTTCCAGCCACTTCAGGAGGTGCTGGCTCTCTCAGAATTTCCAGTTCTCCAAGAAGTCAGAAATTATTTCTTTCCCCCACAAGTATACTGTCTTAGTTACTTTTTACTCATTGCTGGGGCAAATACGCGACATTCAAAATGAAGGAAGGAAAGGTTTATTAGCTCACAGTTACTGGAGGTTTCAGTTCATATTCGGCTGGCCCAAGGCTGAGTGGAGCAGGACAGAGAGCATCCAGTTCGTGGAAGCGGAGCAGCAACCAAATGGTGACAGAGGCAGCCAACCAAACACGGCAGCAGAGCAACAGCTCTAGTCTGTCTCGCTATCTCTCTTTATATTACATTCAGGCTCTCCGCCTCAGCCTCTGCCTTAGGCTACACCCATAATCCCAGAAGTACTGAGACCCATAATCTCATCAGTACTAAAACCCATAATCCCAGGGATCATGAATCAAGTTTCAAGTTCTAGAAATGCCCTCCTCCTGACTCATGAGGCTTTGGGGGGACAACTAGACATAAACCATAACATATACTTCCCATAAACTCCTGCAGTTTCTATGTATTTTTTTTAAGATTTGTAGATTCCTCCCAAGAAATCCCAGCAATAATTTTCCAGCTCCACAACCTCCCTTCCACTCCTCTGCCAACTCCTAAACAATGCCATTTGCAGTTTACAGTCTTTAAAGCAGATTGCAAGCCATGTGACTGCTTTTAATTCCAAGCCATCTTTAAATTTCACCCGGAAAATTTTCAAACATTGTTTGAAATGTTTTGCTAACATTTATGCATGTAACATCGACTGCATCTCTTTTAACTTAAAAACTATCAAAATAAGCAGCAGTATGTTGCCCAATATATCTTTTTCTTAAAAAATAAATAAACCTTCTCTGCTTAAAACTCATAGCCTCATGATCATACTGGCCATCAGCCAGCTCGCCTCGTCACTTTACCATTCACTAAAATGTCAGCGTGAGTTCAACATAGAAACATTCTCCAGACAACGCCCGTCTTCATAAACAGCTTCCAGTGAGCATAGAATCTGTAAGAAATGGGGCCTACTACATGGTAGGCCACTGGGAACACACTTTCTCAAAGGCCTAGGGGATGCCAGTCTTCCATCTTTCCTCCATCATTCATGTCCCGATCATAAAGCAAATAGGATTTGCTTTGCCAGATGCTGCTCCCTTACCACCATAGTCCATAGCAACAGGCCAACTCATCATGGACAGGAACCTCTAAAACCTTGAACGAAAATCAACCTTTCCTTTCCTCTTCATGAATTGATCACCTTCAGTATTTTGTTACAGTAATGGAAAGCTGGCCAACACAATACTCCTCAAATTATTCTACAGATTCAATGAAATTCCTGTCAAAATACTAAATATTTTTTTGCAGAAATTGACAGCTCATGCTAAAAATTTGCGTCCAAATTTAGGGAACCAGAAGAGTGACAAGAATCAGAAGAGACTTTTCAAAACTCTTTAGGGTATTCAAAACAGTGTGGTATTGGCATATGAATAGGCTTATAAATCAATGGAATTAATTGAATGTCTACAAATAAAACCTCTCATCAATTGATTTTAGACAACAGTACCAAGTCAGTTCAATGGGAAAAGAACTGTCTTTGACAAACAGTGCTAGAAAAACTAGATATCCACATGCAATAATAAATTGGGATTTCTTCCTCACTGACACAATAATGAATATACTTGAATTAGTGTAGAATGGGTCCTAATAAATGGAGAGCTACAGCTATAAAATCTTAGAAGACAGTATTAATGACCTTCACCTAGGAAAATGATTCTTAGATATGACATCAAAACACAAGAATAGCTGAGGCAGAAGGATCAGTGCGAGTTTGAGACCAGCCTGGGCTACAAAAGTGAGCTCAAGGCCAGCCTCAACTGCATAGCGAGACCCTGTCTCAAAAAGACAAAAAAAAAGAATAAAAGGAAATGCAGGGGGCTGGGAAGATAGCTCAGCGGTCTAAGTGCATGCCTAGGAAACACAAGAACCTGGGCTCAGTCCTCAGTACTGCATGTTGTGCTGGCCCCACCGTGGACACGTTAAGCAAGCCACTGAGCCCGGGTGTGGTGGTGCACGCCTATAATCCCAGCGCTGAGGAGGCTGAGACAGGAGGAACACTAGGAGTCTGAGGTACACAGCGAGATCATGTACCAACTAAATATATAAATAAAAGATTTTTTTAAAAAGATAGAAATACAAATTGCATTTTATCAAAATATAAAACTTTGATACTTCAAAGAACAGGAGAGTATTTCAAAGGAGATACTCCAGGAAAGTGAAAAAGCAAACAGCAAGGAGACGACATTTACAAATTCCACATCACATGAAAAGCTTTCATCCAGAATATGCAAAGAACTCTTAGAACTCAATAAAGAAAAGGACAGCCCAGTTTTAAAAGTAGGCAAAAGATCTCTCTCTCTCTCTCTCTCTCTCTCTCTCTCTCTATATATATATATATATATATATATATATATATATATATATTTTTTTTTTTTTTTTTTTTTTTTTTTTTTTTACCATGGATCAAACTCTGGACCTTGCACTTGCCAGGCATGAGCTTGTTCCGCTGAGCTATATCCCTGACACCTCAATAGACATTAATCCAAAGCAATATAGGAATGCCAACAAGCAAATGAAAAGCTGCTCTACAGGGGCCCGGCGGGATGGCTCAGTGGTCTAAAGTGCCTGCTTGGGAAAGCTTGGGCAGCTTCGGGGACCGCGGTTCGATCCCCGGCACCACGTGCTGTGCCAGCCCTGCCCTCGGGGCGGGCTGAGCCGGCTATAAAAATGAATGAATAAACAAAGTTTCTGAAACAAGAAAAATAAATAAATAAATAAATAAATAAATAATTCTTTAAAAAAAAAAAAAAAAAAAAAAAAAAAAAAAAAAAAAAAAAAAAAATTTAAAAAAAAAAAAAAAAAAAAAAAACAACCAATAGCTTGGTCCTGGTCCTCCAAGGTCAGCAAAAACACAGAATATGAGGGAAAAAAAAAAAAAAAAAAAACTTGTCTACTGGATCCTACAATTTTGGGAAGTCACCCAATCTCCTGAGCAGGGACATTACTAGATCCCAGAAGATAGAGATCAATGGAAATACATGTGCCAAAGGAGGGTCCCCAAGAGAAAAAGTTACCACACTTTAGCTAGTACTGATGGAGGTGCTGGGAAGCTCTGCACGTGCGTGATCCCAAGAATCATGCCTGAAGAGGCTTACTTGACCTTGACAGACAGCAGAAAGTCAATGTTAATGAACACAGGTCTCATTTTAGCTTGGTCTAAACACCCAGCAGAAAAGTACAATCAAAACAGAGAAGTAGCCAGGCGTGATGCCTGCCTATAATCCGAGCACTCAAGAGGCTGAGTCAGTAGGATCACTGTGAACTTGAGGCCAGCCTGGGCTACACAGTAAGTTCAAGGCCAGCCTAAACTGCACAGAGAGACTCTGTCTCACAATAAAAAAGAGAGACTGAAATTTGTCATCCATTATTCACTATAGAAGCCACCTGAACTCACAGCAGCACGAGACACTGGTACAATTACAAAGGATAGCTGTTGTGAGTGCATTCCCGACACTTTTGCTAATACCTTGATGATTATCCAAGACACTAAATGACAGATTAATGCCATATTAGATTCTAAAACACCCTGGACATTTTCCTTACCCTCTTTGTGGGAAACTATTACTGATTCCTCCTGGTAAAATTTGTTGTTGTTCTTATATTCACAGTAGGCTGCTGATTTTATGGTTTGGCCTATGCTTACATTACTGGGCTTTTTTGGCCTTGTCCCCCACACTGACAGCTACATGCCTACTCAGGGTGACAGCACCTGACACCTGTTGAAGGCCTTTAGATAGACCCTCTGGAGAGTGTTTCTAACATGAATCACAACAACAATCCTGAAACAGCCAGAACAGCCATCACCGCCGCCCCTCAGGGCAGTTCAAGATACCTCTTCAGAAGGGGGAGATTACAGCTAAGTCAGGTAAAAATATTATGGGCAGTCAGTGAGGCCCAGACCCTCCAGAAAATCAAGACAAAACGTAAAAACACACCACAACTAACATGAGCTACAGGCCAGGCCTCAAGATAACCGCAAAAGGAGCAGGCCTATGTACTCCCCAAGGCATGACCTAAACATTTGACTTTTTCAGGCAAGGTCTTATATTCCTGTTTTCTACAAATTGCACTTAGATTTACCTTGTAAAAAGTCATCTGGTAGACTTCGATATTAACTGCAGGATAAATTTAGAAAATGCTGGAAAGTGAGTCTTATTATTAAATCTAATTTATATTTTTAAATTACATATACTGGGTGAGGGAGATAGCGCAGCAGTGTGAAAGTACCTGTCTGGCCAGGGCAAGGACTTGGGTTCAATCCCCTGTAGCACATGCTGTGCACTGAAACTGGGCTTGGTGGCGCATACCCATCACTGCAGCACTGGGGAGCCTGGGACAGGAGGATCACTATGCACCCACACTGCACAACGAGACCCTGTACCAAATAAATAAATAGATAATTTTTTAAAAATAAAATAAAATTACACATACCTATTAATAAATCATGGGACCCCTTCTGTCATCTCAGCTTTTATATTCTTTTATGTGCCTGTAAAAATGATGGATGCCCCTTTACTGTCTCATAAATCATGGTTGCCTGGCAATGAGGATAAGTTCAGGCTGTGAGCTCGAGAGACACAGAAATTTTTATTTAATTTTTTTTAGACAAGGTCTCACTTTATAGCCCAAGATGGTCTCAACCTCCCAAAGATTCTCCTGCCTCAGCCTTCCAGGTACTGGAACTACAGATATGCGCCACCATGCCTGGTGACACAGAAATCTCAACGTGGAGTTTAAACAGAACATAGCCTCATGTGCTGTTAAAGCAGTTGTCTAGACAGATAAATAACGCCAGTGTCTTGGCTGCTTTGTCCCAAGCCCAAAGCAGAATTCCTCTGAGCTATTTGGTCGCTTCTCTCTGTCTTTAGAGATCGCTTTTACAAGGTAAAAAGTTCTTTGATATTTCCTCATTCTCCCTCAAAAAAATTAAAGGCAGTGATTTATATCTCTTGATCATCAGTCTTGCTAACCAAGCTTCCTTCCTTCTTTAAACATGACTGCTACAAGGGCCAGCTCATCGGGCTAAAGCACCTGCTTAGGCAGCGCACAGAAGCCTCTGATCCCTGGTGTGCATGCCAGCTCCGCCGCCAGGGTGCACTGAGATGTCGATAAAGACTGGGCATGGTGGTGTGTGCCTGTAATCCCAGTGCTTGGGAGATTGAAAACAGGAGAATCACTATGAGTCCAATCTGTGTAGGGAGACCCTACAGACCCTGTACTAAATACATAAAATAAAATTTAGAAAACATGACTGTTACAGCTCCAACCAATTATAACTTATGCTGAGCTCCCCAGGGACTCTCAACCAGCTCCTCCCCAGACCTCTTGGCTTAGCAACCAAAGACTAAAGCTTCAGAAGCCCCCTGGAACATCTTGGATGCTGAACTCTTACAGTGGAGGGTCAGTCCATCCCATTTTTGATTGCTATGAGTTGCCTGGGAGACAGCTCAGTGGGACACACAGCCCAGCAAGCACAAAGTCATGGGCTCAATTCCCAGCACCAAAAGCATAAAAAAAAATTTGGCCGGGCATGGTGGCACCTGCCTGTCATTCCAGCACTCAAGAGGTTGAGGCAGGAGGACAGCTATGAGCTCCAGAACAACTTGAGCTACAAAGTGAGCTCACAGCCAGCTTGAACTGCATAGTGAGACCTGTCTCAAAAAGAAAAGAAAAAATTATGAGTCCCTGCCACTCCACTTTGCCTATCTTCCAAGGAACAACTTCCTTGGTCCCAACTACTGTTGTGGTCATGGCTGGTAAAATCTCCAAACCCTTAACCCCTACAATCTGATGCCAGCTGGGTCAACACCTTTTCCCACACTCCTTTTTAATCATCTACATTTGTGTTTTCTCCTCCTAGGGCAAGATATCGTAGCCAAGTTGTCAGGTACTTTTTTCATTCCCAGGACACAACTGTCCACAGCATAACCACTCTAATGATTCCTTTCCTGCCCCCCTCCGGGTCCCATCATGTCCCCTTATGTCAACCGCAGAGTCTGGACACTTCCGCCACCTCACCCTTGACTACATTCAACAGTGACTTGGTATCTCTGTCAAGCCTAACCATCTCTACCCTGCCTGATGACAGTGCCCCATCCCTGACCTGGCCTTAAGCAGATTGCAACCAATCATGTCTCCCCTATTGTGACACAGCCTCTTAATTTCTGTCAGCTTTCCTTGTAACACCCCCATTCTCATGGTACAAAAGGCAAATGGCTCTTGCAGGCTGGTACAGGATGTCCACCAGACTGTCCTGATATGCCCTGTGGTGCCAGCACCTGCACGCTTTTATCCTCTGTCAATCTACAACTCATTACCCCTCCTCGCAGCCTCTCTCTGCCTTTGCTGAACAGACCCTGACACTCATCGGGGGACCTGGACTGTTTTGCCCCAGGGTTCCTGGGACAGCCCCACTACTTGGACTACACCTTGGTTTGCTCTTCTTTCTCTACTCGTCCCCTCATCTCATACTTACAGATGACCTCCTCTTCTGCAGCCCCTCGTACGAACTGTCCCAGAAAGACAACCTACTATTACTATATTATTATATTATATTATATTATATTATATTATATTATATCATATCATATTATATCATGGCTGGCTCAGCCTGCTCTGGGGGTGAGGCTGGCAAAGCATGTGGTGCCGGGGATTGAACCTTGGTCCCTGCAGTTGCCTAAGTCCACCTAATCAGGAGCCTAAGACCGCTGAACCATCTCACTGGCCCAGACAGCCTCTTAGTTTTACAACATCTAGACTCAAGGAATACAAGTGTCTTCCCACCCACCACCTATCTGAACGTCATTCTCTGAAAATATCCAGGAGCCGCACCTCCGAACTGCATCCACTCAGTCAAGATTCCAACCTCCACCATCACACCTCTCCTTTCTCAGCGTAAAAAGATCATTTCCACCTCTGAGCTCCCAGCTTTAATCTCTTCCTAAATCCTCTGCAAACACAGAAAGGGAACCCCCACTGAGCCCTCAGAGCACAAAGCCTTTCCTCACTTGCCTTTTTCAGAGGCCCTATTTCTCCTATAGATGTTCAGACTCGCCTGACATGCCCCCTCCCACCCACTAAGGAATCCTCAGGGACTCCTGTCTCCCCCCCTCTCATATTTCCTCCCCACCCCTCTCCTGTTTTCCTCCCCTCTGCCCACTAGGACAAAGAAAGACTCGTCCTACTTTCCATGCCACTTAAACCCAGCACTGGTCACAGACACACCCTCCGGGCAGAGCTGTCTTCTGCTGGTGTCTGGCTACACACAGGGATGTCTACCTTGGCCACTCACCCTCACTTCGCTATGGCCCTGAGTCCCAGCTGGAGAAAATCTGTTGTGGGTCTCTCTGCTACTCAAATTTTGATACACCAGGTGACAACAACCTGTCTCTGTTCTCTTTCTTCCCTCTTTGATTCCCCCTTCCTCTCCCCTGCCCCTCCTAGCCTGCCTCTTAAAGAAACTAAAACCTCCACGTTCCCACCGGCCTAAACCATGCAAAAAGGTAGAGAGCAGTAACAGCATCCTCAACACTCACCTCACTAGGCTCAGGCTCCAGCTCCATAAAAACTTGGATTTAGCGGGGCGTGGTGGCACACACCTGTAATTCCAGCACTTGGGAGGCTGAGGCAGGAGGATCAGTGCTAGTTCGAGACCAGCCTGGGCTACAAAAGTGAGCTCAAGGCCAGCCTGAACTGCATAGTGAGGCCCTATCTCAAAAAAAGACAAAAAAAAAAAAAAGACTTGGATCTGAGGGACAAACCCAAGCCTTCCCTCAAGGAGCCTATGAGATACATTTCATCAGAACTTCAGTATGGCCACACCTTTCTGCCTGGGCTAAACCTTAGCTCAGAGGCCAACCCCATCAAAGACTATCTCACTGCTCTGCCACAGGCCCCCAAAAGAAATACGACACACTGCTAACCTTCTCCCGCCCTCTCCTGACATGAGCCATAAAAGATAGCCCGGCTAAGAGATGGCTTTGACTTAAAAATTTAAACCCCTGGTTGTTACAGCCCAATTAGACAGGGCCCTTCCGGATCATCTACAGAACCCTGGCAGTGGTCCATCCAAAGACCCTCCCAAGCGGGTACAGCACTCTCACATGAAGCTGTGTCCTGCTGATAATGTGCCTGACTGCTCCTTGTGACAATCACAAGTAATCTGCCCTACTCCCCTCAGGCTGACCCAAATTCCAGAAGACACCTGGACTCCCGCCTTGCTGTGCTGCTGTGTTACCCACTCCCCAACTTGTCACCTTGCTCTCTCTTGCTGCCACCCTGAGGCCCCTTTTATCACTCCATACTAGATAAAAGATACTTTTTCAGGACACTCTGTGTGACATCTACTCAGATGGAATCAAATTGTCTTCCTCTCTTTTAAAAATTAATTAATTAGGGGCTGGGGAGATAGCTCCGAGGCACAAGTGCCTGCTGGGCAAGTGCAAGGTCGTGAGTTCGAACCCTGGTCCCACAAAAAAAAATAATAATAATAATAATAATAATTAATTAAATTGTAATGTATTTGTTTGTTTCGGGGTCTCACTGTGCAGCTCAGACTCATAGTGATGATCCTCCTGTTTTCAGCCTCTGCAGTGCTGGGATTACGGGCATGCACCACCACGCCCAGACTCTGGAAGAGGGGCTGGTGCGGGGGGGGGGGGTCAGACTGCTGTCCCTACACTTGCCTAAGGTTGCCTACACAGGCGCTTTAGTTTGCCGAGCCATCTCACCGGCCCCTGCTCTCTTGTCTGGCTAGCCCTCCGGTACCTCCCACCATGTCCCACGCTTACCTCCCCACCACTCCTCGCAGCTGTCCCTCATCACCTCTACAGGACACGACATTCACTCACTCCCTGTCAACCTGGTCTAATCCATCCTCAGCCAAAATTATTGGCTTTATGTCTCCATATCTTCAGCTGCCTAGACAGCCACTCTAGGCCCATACTAGGTCTGAGTCCTGACTAACCTCACCTACCATCCCAAGTACCCTCCCCTAAGAACCCTCTCCCAAGGGAGGTGTCTGTGGGCTCACACATCCAGAGTGAAGAAGCTATGAGAAACAGTGCCTGCCTCCCCTAACCTTTCTTTCTATAACAAAGAGTTAAGCACGTCACAGCCAATGAGTGAGGCCATCAGCAGCAGGTCTGGTGGAAAACCAGAGAAGAACCAAGTCATGTGCATCTGCACCACCCAGCCTGAGAGATGCGATCACACTCCCGTCTCCCCTCCCATCCAGGGAAGCCCACTACACTATCTCCACCCCCAAATTCCTGAAGGCAACAAACTCCCCCCCCCCATTAAATCCCCTGTTCTACTCTCTTTTCCTGCTGATTCCATTCTCCAAACTCAACCCACTCCCATGGAAGTGAACAAGCAGCCATGGCTGCCTACACAGAGCTTTCTCAAGGGCCTCTCTCCCTGCCACAGCCTTAACAATCTATATAAAGGAAAAAGAACACCGGGGAATAGATAAGTAAAGATCAAATGAACGCTTTCTTTTTTATTAACTGAAACAACAGGTACTATTAGTTTAATATAATAATATATTTGATAGTACATACTATTTGTTTAATATGATACTGACAATACATTGACTAATTACAGCATCACTCTGAGTGAATGACAATGACACAAAAGAAGGAAAAACAGGAATATGCAGTAACTATGGAACACTTGCCGTACGCATGAAGTACCACAGACTTACTTGTAAGTGAACATGGTTTGGGTCGAAATATATGTTACAAGCTATAGAGCTACCACTAAAAGTGTGTAATTAAAATGGTGTAGTGAGGGCCAGCCAAATAGCTCAGCGGACTAAAGCACCTGTTTAGGCAGGCACAGCGGCCAGGGTTCAATTCCTGGTATGTGGTGCCCCTGAGGCATGCTGAGAGAGCGATTAAGAATGGGGGTGTCTGTTTAAAAGTGTGTAACTGCTTTTATCACATTCTATAGAGATTTATTAGAATATCGATGATTGAAGGAAAATACCAATGTCAAGCTAAATCTAAGATGTTTGATATTCAGAAAGGCAGTGATGTTGAGCTCAATTACCTGTGTTACAGAGTGACAGTATCACGAAGCTTCTCTGCTGGAGGGTTGAGAATGTAAGTTAACAGACCAAAAATTGGAGAAAAAGAAGGGCTATGAGAATAGCCATCATTTTGGCCCTAGCCCCTCAACGTCATTGAGGACTCAGGACATAAGAAAACCTGTGCTGTAACATCCTATAACTCAGTGGTTTCCCAAATTTTCTGATCAAGGAGACTATGGGACCTCAGAGGAAAGGGATAAATGAAGTATAGTGTGCCTAGGGAGAGTCACCTGGGGAGAAAACCTTCTCTCAGGCTTTCACAGAGAGCAAATTGGTCAAGCAATGGCCATGACTCATCCTGATGTCTGACACTGACAACAGTTCTACAAAGCACTGTATATGGTTCCAAAGTTAATCCTGAGGAGATTTGACCTTGGAAAATACAAATCATGAGAGTTTTGTTAGACAGGTCTTGCTTTAACTTGCCCTTGATCACCCAGCAGAAAAGCTTAATTACAAGCCATAAAATGCAGAGCTAGATTAGTATGATGAGCTATAAGAGGCTTAAATCAACAGCCTTCAACACTGCCAGTTTCCCTGGAAACCCACTGCAATTATGAAACATTAGACTATGTATACAACTACTTCCACCTAGTTCAAAGAGAAGAAAACTACTTCTTCTTTTTCTTTTTTTCTTTTCTTTTCTTTTTTTCTCAACCAATATCGATCAGAAAATTTATCACGTCTACACCCTGTGCTGTGTATAACTTTTATGAGGGCCACAATATGCAGCGTGTCAATTACTGTTTGTTACTATGTTACTAACATGTTTTGAAACTCTCATATTATTATCTCTTATTAAAAGTAATAAAAGAAAAGAAAATTATGGGGAAAAAAAGAAAAAGAAAGATTATTCCTTGCTCATGGAGCAGAAGAACTAAAAAAAAGACTGGGGGTGGTGGAGTACACCTGTAATCCCAGCTCTTGGAAGCCTAAACATAGGTAGATCACTACAGTCTGATCTAATAGTGAGACCCTGTACTAAAATATAAAAAATAAATAATAAATAATAAACAAATAAAATGGTGTGTTGGAATATGCCTGTAATCTCAGCACCCTGCACTACAGGAGTGAAGCAGGAGAATCAGAAGGTTAAGCCTAGGTTAAGCAACTTAGTGACACCCTGTATAATAAAAAATAAAATATAAAATATAAAATAAATTATAAAATAAAATATAAAACAAAATAAAAAATAAAAAGGAGAATAGGATGTAGCTCAATGAAAGACTCTGGATTCAATCCCCATTATTAAAATGTAGTTAAGGCCCGGCAGGATGGCTCAGTGGTCTAAAGCGCCTGCTTAGGAAAGCTTAGGCGGCTGCAGGGACCACGATTAGATTCCCAGCACCACATGCTGTGCCAGCCCTGACCTCAGGGCAGGCTGAGCCGGCCATAAAAATAAATAAATAAACAACTAAAAGTTCTGAAACAAGAAAATAAATAAATAAATAAATAAATAATTCTAAAAAAATGTAGTTAAGTATCTACTTAATATGCTGGGAAAGCAAAGAAAATGGAATCATGAAATTTTAATGAAAAATACAAAGAGAAGAGATACGGTGAATTAACTAATGGTTAACTTGTAACATCCAGCTGGATTGAGTTAGCACTGTTGTTGTTACAGGAGGCCCCCCTGAGGGCTGTTGTTCTCATCTTAAAGAGAGAGCTAGAAAGGAAGAGGGTGTGCTGGTCTCCTGAAGAAGCCTCTCATGCTGGTTTTCCAGAAATGATGAACTGTTCTCATTACTGGAGGAGCTTGGGTCCTTGCTGTTGCTGAGGATGGCTGTGGTTCTCTTCAGAGGAGCTCTGATCCTTACCTTGGGCCTCACTTCCTGGCTCCTGTGTAGCTCCCTCAGCCTGCTGACACAGGTCCTTCTCCCGTCTGGTGCAGACTTCCTAGCTTCCTCCACTGACCTTTGAGACTTGCCAGTGCAGATCCATATGCAAACTTGAGGACATTGTCATTGTCATGGGCTCTGGGTCTTTAATGGGACTCGGGCAGGACATTGCTGTGGGATTCACGTCCTTAGCAGGATTCTTTGGATCTCGAATGCAGGGACAGCTCTCCTGCACTCCTCTGCAGTTGACTCTCGGGTGAATATTATAAAATAATCCTGCTCTTCCCCATCTTGCAAGATGGCAGGTGAAAAAATTGAGGAGCCAGACACTAAAAAGAGACCCAAAGCCAAGAAGACTTCTGCCAGTGATACTGGTAAAAAGGCTAAAGTGAAGAAAGCAAAAAAGTCCAAGAAGGAAAGCCCCACCGCTGCCGAAATCCTGTCCTGGTTTGAGGAATTAGAAGGTACTCCCGATCTGCTATGTATTCCAGAAAGGCTTTGTACAAGACAAAGTACATAGCGCTAAATCAAAGAAAAAGAGGGCAAAAGTTCTTGCTACCATCACAACACCAGTGGGTAGGAACAAGAATGGAGGTACCCCGTGGATGAGCTTCAAAAAATGCCTAGACACTACCCCACTGAAGATGTGCCCCAAAACTCTTGAGCCACACAGAAACCCTTCAGTCAGCATGTGAGAAAACTTTGAGCTAGCATCACTCCCAGCACCATCTTGATCACCCTCACCGGACGTCACAGAGGCCAGAGAGTGGTCCTCCTGAAGTAGTTGGACAGCGGCCTACTACTTGTGACTGGGCCTCTATGAAGAACACATCAGCAATTTGTTATTGTCACCTCTACAAAAACTGATATCAGCAAAGGAAAAATCCCCAAACACATCAATGATGCTTACTTCAAGAAGAAGAAGCTGTAGAAACCCAGACATCAAGAGGATGAGGTCTTCGACACCAAGAAAGAGAGATACCAGACTCCAGAGCAGCAAAAGGTGGATCAGAAAGTGCTGGACTCACAGATTTTAGCAAAAATCAAAGGTGTTCCTAAGTACCGTGGCTATCTGTGACCTGTTTTTACTCTGCCAAATGGAATTCATCCTCATAAATTAGTGTTCTAAATTTCTTACTAAGAACCTAATTAAATAACTGATACATTTAAAATATACATATAAAATAAAATAATCCTATAAATTCTGTGTCCTGTATTAAACCTATTCCCTTCCAAGCCATGACTACAGTAAGAGTGGACAAAACTAGGAATAAAAAAACAAAGGCAACAAATGGTGCACACATTAACAGACAAAGCAGGTAGTAGTGGAACACAGCACCCTTCCTTAGATATCATTTCCTTTCTGTGGATTCAGTTACTCAGGATCAACCATGGTCCAAGAATATTAGTAAAAATTTCCATAAATAAAGAGCTTCTGGGCCAGAGATATAGCTCAGAAGCACAAGCACCTGCCAGGCAAGTGCAAGGCCCTAACTTCAATTCCCAGTACACACACACACACACACACACACACACACACACACACACACACACACACAGAGAAGAATTTCCAAATTTGAAATTGTTCATTGCTTTGAGAAGTGTGATGGAATGTTGCACTGGCTCTCTTCACCCTGCCTAGGACATGAATCACCACTTTATCTTCTATATCCAGGCTGTCTCTACTGCCCACTGATTAGGCACCCAGTTTTGGGTTGTCAAGTTAGCTGTGGCAGTTGTGAAGTGCCTATCTATGTTCAGGTCTGAAGATCAGTAGCAGTCTAACATCATGTCACAGGGCTCACATCACTAAGCTCACTCCAGCTCATCACAGAGGCAGTCTGTTGTCTCACACCGCCAGAAGGAAGCGAGGGCCGATGAGATAGCTCAGTGTTCTAAGTGTCTGCTTTGGTAAGTGCAGGAACCAGGGTTCGATCCCTAGTCCCACTATTAATCTCTTATTGTGTCCAATTCATAGATATAATTTGATCATAGCTATGTGTGTAGAGAAAGACATACATAGAGATCTAGTGCTGTCTGTATTTTCAGATGTTCCCTGGGCATCTTGGAATATGTCCTTCATGGGTAAGGGGGGACCCCTGCATATCAATAATTACATTAAATATCAACTGTACAAATACACTGATTCGTGGCAGGATGTGGAGGACTGCCTGAGCAGCTGTCCTTGAAAGAAGAGCGACCATCTCCATTTTGACTGAGCCTGACCCTATTTCTGCCTACTGAAATGTACAGAGCTGGCTAGGACTTCTCATTATCCTCTCAATTGGCCTTACGGGGCGTATATTGGTCTAGCTGAGGTGCTGGTGGTGATTTTTGAAGATGGCACGCATGTTTCCCTGATAACAGGCTGAAGAGCCAATGCTCCACAGTGTCAGCTGGGATCGAGCCTCAAGATAGAGGCTATGACTTTCTGGTCCTTGAAAGATTACACGTCAGAGCTAAAATATTAGATAGTATCTCAATAGAATAATGTAAATTACTTCCTTTGCATATCTCTGAATATGGCGGAGGTAAATGCAGGCCTCCTACCTAGCCCAGCTCACAATGCTCACCTTCTTCCTACAATTCTCTTTCACAAGCCACTCCCCGTTCTCCAATGAATAAAACCCGAGTGTAGCCCTGGGTAGCTCTCTTGGTTCTGGAAAGCCATCTTCATGGCTGAACTTAGGGCCCCTTCACTCCCCAATAATTATATATGTGTGTGTGTGTGTGTGTGTGTGTGTGTGTGTGTGTGTGTGTGTCTTAGTGTCTTTGTTATCGCTGTGGGTTGCACTGGGAGTGGTAGATTGGAATTAACTTGTTGGAATTTCAATAACGTGGTTTTAGGATTGTAAGTTTAGACTTCTTGGGCCAAGATGAGAACCAGAAAGGGGTTCCGACTGCAGGACTCTCAGAGGTTTCAAGAAAAAGACTGACTCAGCTGTATGTTATGTGTGAGAAACCTACTTTAGGGCCAGCGAGATAGCTCAGCACACTAAATGTCTGCTAAGGCAAGAGCAGCGACCAGGGTTCAACCCCTAGTACCACACGCCATGCCGGCCCTGAGGCCAGGCACACTGAGTAGGCCACTGAGACCGGGCGTAGTGGTGTACACCTGTAATCCCAGTCTAGGGAGGCTAAACACAGGAAAATCACTATTGAGTCTGAGTTGTGGCATGAGACCTTATACCAAATACATTTTTTAAAAAAGTATAATTTGCTATATGCTTTGAAACCACATGGAACTGACACACATGAAGATTAAATGGCACACATCTACATTATATATGAATCAAAAAAATATTTCAAGAGAGATTTTTTAATATTTTGGATTAAATGGAAACACAACTATCAAAATCTGGGGACAATGAAACAGGGCTGGGGAGATAGCTCTGTAGCACAAGTGCCTGCTTGGCAAGTGCGAGGTCCCGAGTTCGAAACCCAGTCCTGCAAAAAAAATAATAATAATAATAATGAAGCAATGCTCAATGAAAAATTTTTACAGTTAATGCTTGCATTTAAAAAAATATCTAAAGCAGTAATCTAAGCTCCCATTTTTCTTAGGAAATTAGAAGAAAAAAATCTATCTTACAGAGAAGATAAGAAACTATCAAAATTAAAGCAGGTATCAGTGAAGCTGAAAATAAGAGTTTAGTAGAGAAAAATTAATAAAACAAAAAGCTGTTTCTCTGAAAGATAAAATTGATCAACCTCTAAGGAAAAAGAGAGGAAGCATAAATTACTAATACCAGAAATAAAGGAGAGGACATTACTACAGATTTCATGGACATTAAAAAAATAAAGAACATCTATGAACAATTACATATCCACAAATTTGATAACTTAGAAGAAATAGATCAATTCCCTGAAAGATAAAATTTTCCGAAACTCATACAATAAGAAATATGCAATGTGAGTAAGTCTAGAACCATTAATCAAATTGAGTCAACAATTTACAATATCTCACAGTAGAATTACCAGGATTTGACTTGTTCACTAATGAATTCTATGAAACATTTAAGAAAGAAATTACACCAATTCTCTGTAATTTCTTCCAGGAAACACGAACGGACAGAATGTTTCTTAGCTCAGAGGTAAAAATTACTCCAATCTGCAAACTAAACAAAAATAATAAAAAGAAAAGTAAATAAGTGAAAACCACATATCAATATCACCCATTAAAAAAAATCTTCAACAAAATATGAGCAAATTGAACCTAAAATATATGAAAAAAATTACACACTAAACTCAATTGAGATTTTTTTCCAGGAACGAGAAGCTGGTTTAACATTCTAAAATAATAAAATTAACAGGCTAAAGAAAAATGACCACATAAATAGATTCAGAAAAGTCATTTAACCAAATCCAGTAACACTCACTTCTGATTTAAAAACTCAGCAAACTAGCAATACATGGGAACTTTATCAACTTGATGAAGACCATCTGTCAAAAGCTGGCATGGTGGCGCACGCCTGTAATTCCAACACCTGGGAGGCTGAAGCAGGAGGATCAGTGAGATTCTGAGACCAGCCTGGGCTACAAAAGTGAGCTCAAGGCCAGCCTGAACTGCAATAGCAAGACCCTGTCTCAAAAAGACAAAAAAAAAAAAAAAAAGTTTTCTTACATGGTATTTAGTGGGAATAAATGAACAACTTCTCCAATGAGACTGGGGATAAGTGAATGATGTCACCATCATCTCTCCATGCCACTGGATAAGGAAACAAAACAAAACAGGATCAGCCAGACAGCTCAGTGGATTAAGTGTCTGCTCAGGCAAGTTCCATCCCCAGCACCACATGCCTTGCCCGTCCTGCCCCCAGGGCATGCTGAGCCAGCCAGAGTCGATGCAGTGGCACACACCCGTAATCCCAGCTCTGGGGAGCCTGAAAATAGGAGGATCACCATGAGTCCAAGCTGCGTAGTAAGACTCTATAACAACCAAATAGATTAAATAAAGAAGGAAGCAAGGAAAGAAGGAAGGAAGGAAGGAAGGAGGGAGGAAGGCAGGGAGGCAGGGAGGCAGGGAGGCAGGGAGGCAGGGAGGCAGGGAGGGAGAGAGAGGAAGGAAGGAAGGAAGGAAAGATAAGAGGTCTAAATACTGGGAAGGAAGAAATATAACCATCTTTGTTCATGAATGGCATGATTGTCTCTGTTCAGAATCTCAAAGAAAAGACAAAATTAAAAAGTTGAAAACTTGCTGGCACGAGTGGATGGCAGGCAGCAGCCAGGATTCAGGGGCAAGCTTAGCGCTAAAGACGTCACGTGGCTTCTTATGCACCAACGCTAAACAAACAGGAAGTCTGTACCTTCTACTCAAGCCCACTGTGGACGTGAAGTTGCTCTAAAAGTCTATTGATAAAGGAAATTTTTTAAGCGGTAAAAATTACTAGACAGGAACTAACAAACATTGAAGATAAGCAAAGAAGACTCGATATGTAATTCACAGGGATCTTCAAAACAGAAAACCAAAACAAGAGAATAGAACAAGTACCA
Source organism: Myocastor coypus (assembly GCA_004027025.1). Taxonomy (NCBI): domain Eukaryota; kingdom Metazoa; phylum Chordata; class Mammalia; order Rodentia; family Myocastoridae; genus Myocastor; species Myocastor coypus. The sequence goes on along the minus strand of PVJA010035584.1, from coordinate 1,747 downwards.
AAAACTGGAATGAAGAAAACCTTCTTGCTGGGTATAGTGGTATACATCTGTAATCCCAGCACTCAGGAGGCTGAAGCAAGAGGGTCACTGTGAGTTTGAGGCCAGCCCAGGCTACAAAGTGAGTTCAAGGCCAGTCTGAATATCATAGCAAAAGCCTATCTTAAAAAGAGAAAAGGAAACTTTCTTGGATTTTTAAAAAAATATTTTGAAATTACATTTTAAAAGAGCACAAAGCTGGGTGTGGTGGCGCATGCCTGTAATCCCAGCACTCGGGAGGCTGAGGCAGGAGAATCAGTGCGAGTTCGAGACCAGCCTCGGCTACAAAAGTGAGCTCAAGGCCAGCCAGAACTGCATAGTGAGATCCTGTCTCAAAAAGACAAAAAATAAAAATAAAAATAAAAAATAAAATAAAAGAGCACAATATCTCAGCACCCAGGAGGTTCAGGTAAGAGAAATGCTTAAGCCTGGGAGTTTGACAACAGCCTGGCCAACATAGTGAGACCCCCAATACAAAAAATAAAATAACAGGAAGTGAAACAACATGTCATGTGCCTAAGAATACTGACACTTCCATTAAAACAAAGTTTAATGAGAAAAAAAAAGAATATTGACACCAAAATGACTCATGTGGTAAAATATTCTAATGATATTATCAGGCATTAAGAAGGAAAGAGAAAGAAAGAAAAATCTCTTTAGACTCCTAGACAAAACAGTTAATGAATAATAACAGAAACATAATTCCATTTCAGTGAAGCATTTCTGCACCAATAATCTCCCAGAAGCAAACAGAGGACATATTTAAGATGGTCAGAAAAAGAAAATATAAGCCAAGATTTTCATAGGCAGCAAAAGTGACATTCCAGTATAAAGGGCAAAGTTGTTATCAACACACAAAAAATATGGGATGCACTGGTCCGAAGAGCCCTGTTGCAATTAGACTTTTTTTTTTTTTTTTTTTTTTTGTGGGACCGGGGTTCAAACTCACAACCTTGCACTTGCCAGGCAGGCACTTGTGCCATGGAGCTATCTCCCCAGCCCTACTCTTGGAAAAATTCACTTAATTGGCTCTGGTCAATAAGATGGCTCAAAAAACATTTGGCATGAAGTGGTACTCAATAACCAAGTAGTTATGCAATATATTAAGCAAGTGCTAAGAGGAAAATATTTATACTGTAGTTGATCTGTAAAGATGTGTGTGTGTGTGTGTGTGTGTGTGTGTGTGTTGATTTGGCATTACTGAAGATTGAAGGCGTGCTAGGCAAATACTGTATCACTAAGCTTTGTTCCTAGCCCTGTTTAAAAAAAAAAAAAAGGGTACTTTACCTTTCTTCATAACGCTGTTGGTGGTCACATTACTATTATTGCTCTGAGGGTATCTGTGTGAATGTAGGGTGAAGTAAATGCATAATTACGGCATATTCTAATTCATCTTATGTCCTTAAGGAACAAGAGATTTGTTATATCTCAGTTACTGTTCTCTCATTGCTGGGACAAATACCTCACACCCAAAATGAAGAAAGGAAAGATTTATTTAGCTCACAGTCAGTGGAGCTTTCAGCCCATACTCAGCTGGCTCCACAGCAGAGCTGCACTTGACAGCGGGCAGCCTTTAACGGCAGCAGCAAAGAGCAGAGAGGGCAGGGAGGACGAGCAGCAACAACAGCGGCCTAAGAGAGGAAGTCTGGCTCCCTTAAATTGCATTCAGGCTACCCACCCCAGGCCAGGTGTGGCACTCACACCCATGACC
>PVJA010035583.1:0-21738 GCA_004027025.1 Myocastor coypus | reverse complement strand
CCTCAGAGGAAAGGGATGAATGAACTGCAGTGCGTCTAAGGAGAGTCACCCAGAGAAAAACATTCTCTCAGGCTTTCACAGAAAGCAAAATGGCCAAGCAATGGCCGTGACTCGTCCCGAAGGCTGACACTAACAACAGTTCTACAAAGTACTGTCTATGGTCTCAAATTTAATCCTAAGGGGATTTGACCCTGGAAGATACAAAAAAAAAAAAAATGAATGTTTAGTTATGCAGATCTTGCTTCGACTTGCCCTTGACCACCTAGCAAGAAAAAAATAATCCCTAATTACAATGCATGGAAAGCAGAGCTAGATTGGTGAGATGAGCTTTAGCAGGCTCAGATTCAATAGCCTCCAACGTCACAAGCTTCACTGGTAGCACACTGCAATTGGTTGGGTTTTTCTAGGGCAGACTTCAATTGAATCTACATTTCCATATCAAACAATGCACATGGCTTCTTGCTTTGATTATGCATTGTAGGTTTGACTATTTAAGAATTATTCTGCTTTTAATTTTGTGGCATTTTGATGTAAAATTTGTTTATACAAAAATAAACGCATGCTAAGAACATAATTTAATGAATTTTGACAAGTGTTTTTCACAAACATAAACTTGCTAATGTCAGTCTACTTAATTTTAAACATTTTTTCTGGGCATATGCTGTTTTACCTGTGCATTTAATTGATTACTAATGGCATTGAACATTTTTTTTTTTGTACTTAGTAAGACTGACCTATTTTTTACAATAGTAGACTACATTTTGTCTATTAATTAAGCTGAAGTGCTAGGAAACTGGTCATTTTGAATCAAGCAGGGAAGAACTAGTGGAGATTGTAGAAAGGCCTAATGCACCTTGGCTAAGCAACATCTTCCCATGGTAACTCGGTCTACTCTAGGTAAAGACTAAGCTGCTACTGCTGCTGCCACCAGGGCTGTTATGGCTTATGTCTTGTTGTCCCCTAAAACCTCATGCAGTCATAGGGAAGACTTCTAGAGTGTGTGATTAATACAAGATCCAGTGCTGCAATTATGAGCTTGAGTGCTACTTCCCAAGGCAGATAGCCTGTGTTACGGTTGTTGCCAACGCTCCCCTTTCTCATGTTGTTTTGCTGCTACCATGAGCTGCTACCCTCTGCCATGTGCTGCTCTGCCTTGGAGCCAGCCAACTGCGGAATAAAACCTCCACTAACTGTGAGCTGAATAAACCTTTCCTTCTCTAATTTTAGGTGTCAGGTATTTTGTCTCAGAAATGAGAGGAAGGTAACCAAGACAAGGAACTTAAACTATAAAATAGGATCTGTTTTTCCTTAAGCCATTCCTTTCTCCAAATTTAGGATTACAGTTCTAATTTGCAAATATTTTAAAACTCTGCACACAGGTCACCATTTCTCTTTCTAGAATTTAAACTTTGATTTTGAAACAAGAATAATATGAAGTGGTTCACCATCTTTAAAAACACAGTACAGATTTATATCCCCATAGTCAATGTACAGCACAAGCTATGGTTCTAACACTGTATATCTACATTATAATTTTGTTTTTGTGAGTTTGAATATTGGTATCTCAAAATAATTAGAGGATAAAGAAATAGAAATAAAAAAAATTTAGAGAAAAAATCCAACATGTGCAAACAAAATGACAGTTATCTGAGGACTAAAGAAATGCCTAAATTGATGTAAAGGAGTACAACTCAAATTGACTTGGTGATTTTGTTCTCTGCCAGGGAAATTAATTCTATATGGGAAGGATGAAGGTGAAAACAAGATTGCAATTAGCTGGAAACATTTCAAGAGATTGAGTAATATAAAATACAAAGACCTACAGAGTCATTTAATATCTTTCTACAGAGTACAGGAATCAGCTCATAGAACACATAAGTGTTTCTATCTTTTAAAAACTATTTTGGCCAGTGAAAATGTCTAGAGCCACACAAAATAAATCTATTGTCTTCTACATGCTAGTACTTCATAAGTTATAAAGCACTATTATGACCACCACTCTCAGTATAGATCATAAAATCTCATTCCTCCAATTGTTGCTAACAGAAAATTTTAATCATTCTAAGATCCTTTGATTATTACACATGTACAGCCAAATTCTCTCTAAAATTCTTCCCTGCAAAATATCATGCTAACCAAGGGATTTCATGAACAAAGAATATAGAAATTCAACCTTCTGTAAAAGGTGCAATTTACTCTCATATTACATTAGGCTTTTTCTTACAGTACCAGGATTGACTTTTTAAAGACTAAATCTTTCACAAATTTCAATTTTATTTCCCTGGTACTAAATTTTGACTTGTAAATAATAATTGAGTATGTTTATGATGTAGAATGTAATATTTTGATTTATTTATACATTGCAGGGAAATCCATTTAATTAACATATTTAAGACCTCATTAATTTATTGTATTTTGACAAAAATATTAAAATCTATGTAGTAATTACAAAATATAGTAACAGCGCAGAAAGTTGGTGCCAACACTGATGGTAGCTTATGCAGTTCTTTTCATTAGTCCTTGTTATATTTCATTAAGTTAGCTTTAGTCTATTGTTCCAACCTTTCAATCTTCTGCTATATCTATGAAAATATAATTTCATTTTCTATTTTGGTCAGAAAATCATTCTAAATCATTGCAATAAACTGTGTTCTGTAGCAACTAGAATCTAAAGGATAAAAGAGAATCATCCTTTGTTATCTCAGGCTCTTAAAGATCATCATTCTGAATGTGAGTGTTTACTTTCTGGGAGTTTAATATAGATGACTATACTGAATAGGTAAGAAACTGAGCTGCAATTTATTATAAACCAAGTACCTTGTATGAAGATATTTTTGATTCACTACCTAATATGATATAAATATCCTTACATTTTCTTCTTTATTCAACATGTAACAGGTAAAAACAAATTGTAATTTAATCTAATTAAAAGATGATAATAATTGGATGTAATTGTAGCTTATTGAATGAAACTTAGCTAAGTTGCTATTCATGTAACTTACTCGAATTTTAATCTGATATTATCCAATCAGTAACCTCAAAATGTAAGCCAATACATTTAGTATCTATCTATCTATCTATCTATCTATCTATCTATCTATCTATTTATTTATTTATTTGGTACAGGGTCTCACTATGCAAATGAGACTCACCATGATCCTACTGGCTCAGCCTCCCAGCACTGAAATTATAGGTGTGCACCACCATGTCCAATTTCATAGTTGGTGCAATATATAATACCAGGCATCAAACCCAGGTCTTAGCATTTGCCAAACATACACTTAGACCATGGAGCTGTCTCCCCAGCTTGAGCCAATACATTTCATTAGAAGCCCACATTTCCACCATAACCTTGTAAAGAGAAGAGTGGGATAACTTTATTGTTTCATCTGTCTTCAATTCCTTAACATCAGAATGCTTTAAAAGGCTGACTTGCCAGGTGTGGTTGTGCATACCTGTAATCCCAGCACTTGGGCGACTGAGGCAGGAGAACTGGTGAGAGTTTGAGACCATCTTCAGCTACAAAAGTGAGCTCAAGTCTAGCCTGAACTGCATAGCGAGACCCTGTCTCAAAAAGACAAAATAAATTAAATTAAATTAAATTAAATTAAATTAAATTAAAAATTAAATAAAATAAAAGGCTGACTATATACTTTTTGTATATAAGAATAAGGCAGGTAGCCGGGCGTGGTGGCGCACGCCTGTAATCCCAGCACTCGGGAGGCTGAGGCAGGAGGATCGGTGTGAGTTCGAGACCAGCCTGGGCTACAAAAGTGAGCTCAAGGCCAGCCTCAACTGCATAGCGAGACCCTGTCTCAAAAAGAAAAAAAAAAAAAAAAAAAAAAAAGAAAGAATAAAGCAGGTAAATGAGACTTTACTGAACAAGATTTAATATTTCATAATTCTACTATTCTTCATTGAGATTTGATATCTTTCATACCATTCTAGAGACAACATTATCAAAAGAGAAATCATGACAAATATATTAGTAGTTCACAGTTGCTTCTCACAAAAGCTGTAATATATAGCCTTTTCCTTTTTTTTTTTTTTCAGTACTGGGGATTGAACTTAGGACTCTACATTTGCCAGGCAAGCACTTACTCTACGAGGTATCTCCCTATCCCCAAACAGATATTTTCTTTTTTATATTTTAGGGAAGGGTCTACAGGGTGTTGAGGGTCTCACTGTTAGATGAGACTCATAGTGATGTACATGTTTACAGCCACGCAAGAGCAATAATTACAGGCATGCGCCACCATGCCCAATCTCAATAGCTGTCTCAGCGTGCCCTGGAGGTGGGGCCAGCACGGTAGGCCAGGGGATCAAACACCCAGCCCCTGTGCCTGCTTGCAGGTGCTTTGATCCTCTGAGCTATATTGCTGGCCCATTAGCCCTTTCATCTTGCATTTATGTCTAAATTTTGGCTGTTTGTGTTGAATTTATTGTGTGTAGAAATCAGAAATTTCTCAGGATATTATTTTATATCTATATTATGCAACTTCCTACTTTATTCTTACGTTTATCTAAACTACCAGTTTGAGTAAGTATTCATATACTCAAGAAAAGTATGTATAACTCAAGCAAAATATCTGATCTCTGATTAATTTGAATAATGCATAAAATGATCCATAACATAAGGGAACCTGTACTGTAACACCCTATAACTCAGTGGTGTCCCAAATTTTCTGTTGAAGGAGATTATGGGGCTACAGAGAAAAGGGATCAGTAATGTACAGGAGAATCACCTAGAGAGAAAGCATTCTCTCAAGCTTTCACGGAAAGCAAACTGTTTAAGCAATGACCATGACTCATCCAGATGGCTGACACTGAAAAATGTTCTACAGAGGGCGGCCGGCAGAATGGCTCAGTGGTCTAAGGTGCCTGCTTAGGAAAGCGTGGGCGGCTGCAGGGACCGCGGTTTGATTCCCGGCACCACATGCTGTGCCAGCCCTGCCCTCAGGGCAGGCTGAGCCAGCCATAAAAATAAATACACAAACAAACAAAAGTTCTGAAGCAAGAAAAAAATAAAATAAAATAAATTCTAAAAAAAAAAAAAAAGTTCTACAGAGCACTGTACATGATTTCAAGGTAAATCCTGAGGGGATTTGACTGACCCTTTCAAACACAAGTTACATTTTTTGTTATAAGTCTTGTTTTAACTTCATCTTAATCATCCAGCAGAAAAAGTCTAACCACCAGGTATAAAACGTAAAGCCATATTAATATGCTGAGCTGTAAATGGCTCAAGTCAGCAGCTTCAGACATTGCCAGTTGGTCTGATAACCCACTACTATTATGGACTCCTGTACTATATATACAGCTACTTTCTCTCAGTTCACTAAGAAGAAAGATTTGTACTAATAATGTTTAGAAAAGTTATCATGTCTGCATCTTTTACTCTGAACAACTACTATGAAGACAATAAGAAATGTACTAAATATTGTAAGTATACTACTAAACTGTTTTGAAAGTGTCTCATTCATATTTCTTTCTCATTAAAATTAATAAAATTCTTTTTAAAAAAAGTTTTTAAAAAATATACAAAAACAACTAAAGACCTGGGAATATTTCAGTGACAACAGATTCTATGAATTGTGTTTAAATATGCTGTCCTCAAACTATTGTCAGTTTCAATAATAATTATCATTCACAATGACAGACTTTTGGATAATTGAACTATTTTCCTAAAGTCTTGCAATGTTCCATTATCCCTACTTCAGTCTCAATAGTCAAAGTGTAAATGGAACATTAGGAAGTTGCTATATTCAATGTTATGTCAAGAGAATGGCCATTTCAGTGAGGAAGCTCTAATTTTCCATCCCAGCCTCAGTTACTTCAACATTTATATTGAGAAAATAGATTTCTCAAAATATTGTTGTAGTGACAATTTCTATAAAATCTATAGCACATAGAATGTACCCAATAAATATAATTCTCATTAACATTTACCACTCAGCTCCTTGCTGTATCAAAATTAAACATTAAATAATAAACAGTATGGAGCAAACACAAAAATAAAATTCAGTTCATATTCCTACTGGCAAATGAACATTTCATAAAAGTGAAATGATCTTTCTTTATTCACATTATCAGAGTACACATAAATGAGCTTTGATGAAGTCTGCATTATATAAGAAAAAATAAAGTTTACCAGCTTCTTCCTTTAGCCAAGCCTATATAACTTCACCTAAACTCATAATACTTTTTAAAATAGTATTTTGCAATGCTCTCATTATTTTGCTATTCACTCCTCTTTGTTGTGGATATGTGCCAAGTAGTTATATAAGGATCTGACTGATGCAGGCATATGTATTTTGCATACATGCTTACATTTTCAGTTTTTAAATTCTCTTCATTCAAGACAGGCATGTTTGCAAATCAGGGATTACAGTAGTATTGATAGTAAGAATTCTCACATGAACAAGTATTTCTTCCACATTAAACTGAGGCTTCCTGGCAAAAATGTAGCAAGATACCTTCAACACAACTCTTACCCACCAATCTCACACTCATAATTCCTTGTTAATTAAATACAAGATCACACTTCAGAGCATAGAGAGTAGCATTAGATGCTGAAAGGGGCTGATTATGAATCCCACCGACCTATGTCACACAACACTGGGCTCTGTATCTAGTATATCCATAGAAAAATTATTCCTAGATGATATGCTTGAATGCCTCTTATATTAATAACATCACATAGTGAAATAAATAAAGCAGAAGAAAGGCAGACTGAGAGGATGACTGACAAAGAATCTTGTAGAATGTAAGCAGCACTGGAATAGAAACCAGAGCCTAGCTGGTTGCTGTCTTAACTCTACTAAATATTTCTGTGTTCTTGGTTTTGTTTTTATTTCTGTTTTTGTTTGTCTGTGACTCTTCATCTCCCAGCTCATCAGACTGTGGATATTAATGTAATAAATAGATGAGTCTTCAAGTTTTTCCCTAGATCTAACAATCTAGGGCTCATTATTAAGTTAAAATTGATGTTTTTACCTCACAACTCATGATAAAATTAGAATCTATATGATGCAGGTTAGCATAGGTTTGCTGCTTTGGTCTAGAATAATTCTGTGTACATTCAGTTTGAATTCCTGATACAGGAGCCATGGCTTAAATATCTATATTGTAGGCCAAAAACCCATGACTGCCAAACCAGTGCGTACTTTTAAAAATATATCTTGATTGATTGATCTGGAAAATGAGAAATCTGACTACTGATGCAGCCTCACATCTGCGATGATAACATTGGCAAGGTAATATACATCAACAGTGGCACTGCTCTGAGTTGGCTAAATAAGAAATGCTATAAGTTGAGAGGATTGGACAGATCAGGATCAATTTTCTGTTTCCTTTCAAACATTTCTAATACTCAGCAATTAAGAATTAACACGATGGAATCTGCTAGCTCTTTTGAAAACTTATTGTTTAAGAACTCTGGCATTATTATACTGGACATAAAAACATAGTTAAAGAAAACTTTCTTGGAAAACTAGGACAGTAGTAACCACCAAGATTAGTCCCATGTTTAGGAGAAAAGAGGCTTCCATGTGATCTACACTGAATAATTTTTTTTTGTCTTTTTGAGACAGGGTCTCACTATGCAGTTCAGGCTGGCTTTGAGCTCACTTTTGTAGCCCAGGCTGGTCTCGAACTCACACCGATCCTCCTGCCTCAGCCTCCCAAGTGCTGGGATTACAGGCGTGTGCCACCATGCCCGGCTTACACTGAATAATTTTGGAGATGCTCTCAATACAAATCAACTAAGCAGCCTTTCTCTGCATACCTTTTGAAGGTTGCTGAAATTCTTATTTTAGAATACACAGATGAAAGATTTAAATATGTTGAATGATGAAAAGGAGAAATGTAAAATACATGCAGGACACTAAAGGAGAGAAAGCCCCCAAAACGTGAATGATGGGGCCTTTGAGGTCAAAATGATACTTGTAGAATTATTGTTCTTATTCTTTTAAAAATTGTACCAGAAGTAGATTGAAAGTGAGTATTATGGGAAGAAAGTATAATAGACTTTTTTATTCCATTAGATGAAGACGCTTGACAATTTATAACATGACAAATAAAACCAGAAGCTCTTATTTTATTAGACCCTGGGCATATTACATCATCAGTTAGCTTTCACCTTCCTCAGGGGAATTCTTACATTCTTTACCACCTCGGCTGGCGACAGTCTCATCCTAGGTTACCATTATACCTGACTTGAATTTTTCATTAACTCCCATATTGATTCTGTTCTTCATACGTTTGTCTGAGACCTACATTCCACAGCATCCAGAGTGATCCTTTCAAACTCAAATCACATAATGTGACTTTCCTGCTTAAAAATTTCCGTTATTCTTCCTTTGAAAATACAATAGAAATTCAGACCTCAGATACTTAAAAGTAACAAGCAGGGAAAGAAACAGTGAGTGGTGGATTACTGGGATCCAAGAAGGTTCAGAAGAGACAAATGGACATAGGGTAAGAGAAGAGCAAGTACGTAATGCAGAATATGAAAGGGGGATCCTGCACTTCTCAGCTCCCGGCTCGTAGTATGAGAGAGAAGCATCAAATCTAGAGACACAGTGAGGGTGGGTGACTCCAGAAGCCTCCTTGGACAAAAGAAACAGTGGACTTAAGAAGCAGATTCTGTACACTACAACATCTGTTGAGCGACTCCTTTTCAACTGACCCTATGTCTTCCAGGAAAGATGCCTAGTCAAAAGACATTTTAGAGAAGGGATAACTGAACCTGGAACTCATAGCACCTGTGACCTTTATCTCCATACTCTCGGTGTTACAATGCCATAGTGAGTGAGAAAGAGACAAACTTGGAGACATCTAGGGTCAGGGATCTGTGGTCAGGTTGGTAAAAGACACACAGAGTGTTGTAGGCTGAACAGCCTGACCAGAGGAAAGAATTAGTGTAACTTCTCTGGATTTAAGAGTATCAGGGCCAAAAATCTCCAACAGGTCTTTGACACTGAGGATAGCAATGCATCATACTAAACCATGCTTGGAATGTCTGTCATTCTGGACTTTTCGATGTGTACTACTTCAAATGTCATGTCCATTATTGGTATAGTCCCTCTTGAGTTAATGTTTGTTTAAAAAAACAAAAAAGGATAATAAAAGAGAATAAGAGACAAGGAAAAGATCTCATAGGATAGACCTATATTTTTATATGGTTAGATTTCTAAATTACTTTGTAAAAATGTATAATTGTGTTTTTTATCACATTCTATAGGGATTTATTAGAATAATAATGATTGATGGAAAATACTGGTTCCATGTTAAGTCTAAGGCATTTGATATTCAGAAAGTGATGTTAAGCCCAAGTACGTATGTTATAAAGTAATACTATCACCAAGCTTCTCTTCTAGAGGGCTAATAATGTAACTTTGCAGACTAAAAAATTAGAGAAAAGCAAGTGCTACAAATACAGCCAGTATTTTTGCCATAGCCCTGGTAGGTGAATGAGGACTCCCGGCATAAGAGAACCTGTACTGTAACTCAGTGGTGTCCCAAATTATCTGTTCAAGGAGATTATGGGGCCACAGAAAAAAGAGACTGACGATATATAGTGTGCCTAAAGCGAATCACCTCAGGCTTTCACAGAGAGCAAATTGGTCAAGGAATAGCCATGACTCATCCAGATGACTGATGGTGTCAAAAGTTCAACAAAATGCTGTACATGGTATTAAGGTAAATCCTGAGTGAATTTGACTGATCTTCTCAAATACAAAAGATACATTTTTTTGTCACATTAGTCTTGTTTCAACTTGGTCTTAACCATCCAGCAGAAAAGTTTAACCATGGGGTATAAAAAGTGAGGCCATATTAGTTAGTATGCTCAGCTGTAAAATGCTCAAGTCAACAGGGTCTGACATTGCCAGTTTTGCTGTTAACCCACTACCGTTATGGACTATTGGACTATATATACAACTACTTTCTCTTAGTTCAATGAGAAGAAATATTTGTGCTATTCATGTTTACAAAAGTTATCATGTCTCCATCTTGTACTTGCAACAATTACTATGAAGGCAACAATATGAATTGTATCAATTATTGTGACTGTCCCACTAACGTGTTTTGAAAGTCCAACTATTTCTTATTAAGTGAAATAAAATTTAAAAAGTAAACAAACAAAGAAAATAACCACAATTTTGTCCAACAATTGAATTACAAGACGCAATGAAATAAATATATTCTTAGCCAAGAGGCTGGGGAAATAGCACAGTAGAATAAGTGCTTGCCTGTCAAATGCAAGGAGCTGAGTTCAATCCCGGGCCCCACAATACATAAATAAATAAATATTTATCAATAAATAAATTCACCCTTTGGCAAGCATAAAAATAAAATAATTCTATAAAAATATTGTGCTGGGCATGGTGGCGCCTGCCTGTAATCCCAGCACTTGGGAGGCTGAGGCGGGAGGATCAGTGCAAGTTCAAGACCAGCCTGGGCTACCAATGTGAGCTCAAGGCCAGCCTGAACTGCATAGCGAGACCCTGTCTCAAAAAGACAAAAAAATATATATATTGTGATTGTCTTACTAATGTGTTTTTGAACTATCTCATTGTTTTTTACAAAATGTAGCAGGACCAACTGACATCCCTACCTGGCACCCACCCTAATCTTACTGCAGGTTTAATGAGATTATCCACCAAGGATCTTGGCTCTCCTTTCCTCCTTATTTATCGCAAGTGCAGAGTTATGCCTTTAATTGTACAATAGCAAAAAAAAAATGTAGACCCTAGAAATTAACAGCATGCTTAGAATGTCAGAGAAATTTCTTGTACCTTTTTTCTTTGCTGCTTTCTTTCTTCTTCATTTGTGAGTTTTTCTCTTTCTGTAAATATGAACAGTTTTTAATTTTCATTTTGTTTTGCTCTTATTTTTTCCATCTTTCTTTCTCTCTTACCTTTTTTGGCAGTGTCCTGAGATTTGAGTTCCCTAACTTTGTCCTTCAAACTTGCTTCTAATCTCTTTCTATCCCTTTGTTTTTCTTTTCTCCTCTTATCCCTTTTAAAATTTTCTTCCCTTGAGCAAATATTGGTCTACTGAATGATTTTAAATATATATAATGCTCTCATTTGTCTTAAATCTTATTACAAACTATAATCTTTGTAGTTACTCTTAAAGACAAAAAAAATAGTTGTCACAACTTAAGAGTAGCTATCATCAATAAATTTTAAAAATGACAAATATTTGTTGTGATGTGAAGAAAAAGGAGTTCTTCCATGCTGCTGATGTGAGTGTAAACTGGTCTAACCATTAAGAAAATTAGTATAGCATTTCCTCAAAACTTAAAGCTAGAGGTTCCATTACCCTTCTTTGTATCTTCCAGAAAGAGTTTAAAGCATCATACCATAGAAATATCTCAATATTCCTGTTTAGCCAGCATAGTGTATAATAGCTAAATCTTGGAACATTCCATACGATCATCAGAAAATGAATGGATTAAGAAAATGTAATATTTTTATACCGCGGAGTACTACTCTGGCATAAAGTGGTAATCTTGAGCCATCTGTAGGAAAATGGATATACCTCAAGTACACTCTTTAGTGAAATAAATTGGGCACACAAGTTTAAATATTACATTGTTTATCCAACATTAAAAATACAAAATGGGGCCGGCGGGATGGCTCAGTGGTCTAAAGCGCCTGCTTGGGAAAGCTTGGGCGACTTCAGGGACCGCGGTTCGATCCCCGGTACCACATGCTGCGCCAGCCCTGCCTTTGGGGCGGGCTGAGCCTGCCATAAAAATGAGTGAATAAACAAATAAAGGTTCTGAAACAAGAAAATAAAATAAAACAAAATCTTTAAAAAATACAAAATGTAAATAAAGAGCACAATATAGGACAGATACTGAAAAGTAGAAAAATCGTGTTCAAATGGGAAGAGGAACAAAGGAAGATAGGAAGGAAGGCAAAGGAAATAAAAGACAATACAGGGTTTGAAACAAAGATTTCATAAATGCGGAGTGGAATAAGGATGGAAGAACAGACAGGAGAATAGGAAATTAAGTTATATTATTACAGGTACATTTTCCCTATGAGAAATTTGAGTATTATGTATGTCAATACGAACTAATAAAAAGAAAATGTAATAGAATTCTTTCTTTTTCATGGTTATTTACTTATCTCTGTGATTTCATCTTGCATTCTCAGCTTTTCTGTATGAAGCCACCCATAGAGGCCTTTATTATTATTCTGTCTTTGATCATTATGTATTTAGTCTTATCCAAGGACATTTGTACTTACTATGTGGACTTTAACCCAATATGAAAATTCATTTTGGTTTGGGAACATTAATTTTCTACCTTCCTTCACTAAGTTTTAAACATTATGATGGATTGCACGTTTCAGTGTTGATTACCGATATATGCTCTGTGCTTTAGCCATAGTGGAAACATAAAAATTAACTAATAAAGTTTTGGAACAAGGATGAATGCCTGGAAAAAAGATCAACAACTAGTTTAAAAGGTAGTGTAAATGTGCATCCTAAATCCCAGTTGAAATTATCTAGTATGTTTAAACAGAATAAAATAATCTTGAGTTTATAGTTTTCCTTGGAAATACTCAGCACCACAAAGCAAATAAATTTGTTAATAAAATTTGCTCAGGACTTTGAATGGCAAAATAACAAACCACATTATCACAGCAATAAAGAATGCCAAGGTATTTGTGAGCATGTCATTCGATGATTACTTGCCCACACAGCCCAAGGAATCCTGAAGCCACCACAGTGTGACATTACTCTCCAGCAGAACTGGGGCTAATTTAAGGTTGATTATATGATTAATAAAGAACATTCCAGGAAAGTTTAAGATGCAAAGTATACAGAAGAACAGGAGATTATATTTGGTGAAGAGGTTATGAGTTCATGATCACAGACCAAGGTATATTATAAATGAGAGGAAGGAGGTACAGATTTGGGGAGATGAATTAAGGAATACAATGCAGAGAAAATTCAGTTACTTAACACTATCTTTCTTAATTATACAATATCTTCCTTGATAACTCTATGAAACTAAAAGACCACTTATCTTTACTATGATCTTTCTACTACTTCAGATGTGATATTCTTTATCATACAGGACCAATCTGGGAAACTCCTTGATAGAACCTGATAACTGTATTTGAAGAACACAAGTCAGAATTAAGGATAGAGAATCTTATTTACTTTCTTTTTATGTTTTTTCCAGATCTTAGTTTCAATCATGTTATAAATCTTTCATTTTCTTTAACAAAGAAAGGATTTAACTTCTATCTAAGGGCTCCAATTGAGCAGATAGCTCGCATAATTCTCAATAAAATAAGAAACTGTAAGGCCTTTCTAAATATGGATTGCAAGAAGGTTTTGACAGTGCCTTTCTTGCATTAAATCAATGAATAGTAAATAATGTGGATGCTTAGGTTTGTTATCAGTGCCCATCTTTGCTAGATTTAAGGTCACCTCCATCAGGTAAGACTCTCATGTTCGTCTGCTGTGCAACTGAATATTCATACGGAATTAGGTTCTATTGGCAAAGCCTTCTATTTAGGTTAAACCTGGATTACAGGTCTTCTGACAATACAGGGTAAGGAAAAACAAAGTCTTAGAGCAAGGGAGGCAACGCTAACCTCGATATGTCTATCTGGTTTCTGACATTCCTTCCAAGGAGAAATGTCCCTCTCTGGACCATGAGGTCCTTAAGAATACACTTACCATTGTATCCTATTTAGATCCTCTAGAGACAACATACAGGATGGTTTTAGGAATACATATATATATATATATATATATATATATATATATATATAATCTTAGGTAGTTAACATCATGAAATGAGGATATATTTAAATATATAAAAACGCACATAGTTATATGTGCAGAGAGACATGTACTGGCCTATTTTATAGACTTCATAGTAGGCTGTTACTTATTAGCATCAAGATTAGGATCATATTTAACAGCTCTTGTCTATTTTCTTCTGGAAATTAGGATGTTAATGCACTTCAATTGGTAAAGAGTGTTGATAATTCATATTTTTTAGTAGTAATTGAATTTGTGAAAGTTAAGACTGATAATTACTACCGAAGAATCTATTAATCAGTAGGAAGTAGTTTGGAGTGTGCATATTTATGTTTTTGTCTACTAAATTATAATTTTAATTTTGGATTGAAATCATCATCCATTAATTTCCTATGTCTTCTGATATCATCCAGATAGCACATTCGAAGGGTTCTGTAAATGAGATATGTAGTCATGGTGATTGCTGCCACAGTGGCATACCTTAGAAGGCAAACTTCACTTCATTATAATAGCCGCTTTCTTTGTGTTGTAACATAACTACCTCTTTTCCAAATCAGAAATGAATGGGAAAGAAATGAAAGTCTATTTGAGTTTTCACCTTATCTGTTACCTCCTGCTAGGAAGAGATATTCCAGAAAACGTTTTGAAACTCATTTCATGTTAACTATCTAATGTTAAGTAATTTTTGGTATTAATGCTTCTAGATTTATTATATTTACATTTAAGGGTCTTCCCTTAATATTAACGTATAGTAATAAATCCCTTCACAATGATAAATAACTTCTCCCCTGGTGCTGTTTATTGCTTCTAAGTACAGAACTTTGCTGGGCAATGGTATGAAGGTTCATAGTTATCTCTGTCGGCTGAGTCTGCCTTCTGGTGCCTGAGTGAACATGGTCAACAATGAACATACTGAACTTAGCTCAGTGCTCCAAAGTCAGGATCTATATCAACCCCAAATCTCAATGTCTGAATACCTGAGGGCTTACTAGGATCCCATTATGCAGTTATAACCCTCTTGACCACCAGTTATATAATTAGAACTGTATGGTAGAATGCTATTATGATAGGTGTATATCCTACCTCATTTTGCATGCACTCACTTTTCAGTAATTAATGTGTCTACTTCTGCCTGTATTTCCTGCCACTCACCCCAGTTTAAGAATTCTTTAGAGAGGCAGAGAAAATGAGCATACATTATTTATCCCTTGTCATTTTCCACATCAATATTTGCACCCAGAAGTGCTTAATTAATGTTTGTTTAAATAAAATGTTTTCACCAGTACAGCAAATATGAAGAATCATGTGGAAGTATTCCTAAATGCCTTAACTGTAATTTGAGCATTATTGGAAGAGTTGGAAACTACTCTTATCAAAAATGAGAAATTTTCTAACTTTGAAATACCTGCTGGGGCTGGGGAGATGGCTCAGTAGAATAGCCCTTGCCTGGCAAGCACAAGAGCTTGAGTTCAATTACTGGTTCCACAAAAAAAAAAAAAAAAGCCTGGTGCAATGGCTCAGTGGTCTAAAGTGCCTGCTTAGGCAAACTTAGGCAATCGCAGCAACCACGATTAAATCCCTGGCACCACATGTTGTGCCAGCCCCGCCCCCTGGGTAGTCTGACCTGGCCATAAAAATAAATAAAATAAAATACTTGCTATGTGTGCTCTTTTATATATAAATAGGGATATGAAGAGAAATAGTTTTAAAAATAAATTTAAATTATTTGGATGGTATATACTAATAATGATGGCAAAACACTTTAATGATGGTTAGAGTCCTTCCCTCTGTAACTTAATATTTTGGTATCTTAAATCTCGTCAGCATTACCTTGTCAGGCTTTCTGCAAAAATCTAGTCCTTCTGTCATACTTAACAAACAATGATTCCCAAGGACTCATAAGAAATGGAACAGAAAAGTGCACTTCAAATTTATCTGTCATAGAAAACTATCTACCATGAACCATCCCTGAGGCCTGAGGAAAAACTGGACTCTATTTTTAATTTCTTTTTTCCCATTACTAGAACACACTACAAAGAATAATTGAAAACTCGTTTGAGAAATAAATAAATACTGACTGTCCTGTACAACATTGAGCCATGTTTTCACTGACCCTGACAAATGAGTGAGAGAGTAGTTTGAATAAAGGATTTCCTTCCTTCTAACTGACAATGAAGACATTTTTACTATCCTCTATTCTATTAATTTTATCTCTTGCTTTTAACTATCCCCAACAATTTACTTAATTTTCTTGAGAAAAAGGCAATTCAATAAGCAGGTAAATACAAGTTGAATCAGGCTGAGTCAGGAACCAGAGGTTACAAGAAGAAATTGATGTTCTAAGAAATCAAAGAAGAAATTTAACCCTTAATTAGGGAGTTCTTACTTTGGAGAGTTTAGTAATTCATATTGTTGTTTTGTTTCCAGAAATGCAAATAATATTAAGGTGTGGGTATGGACAGCCTGAAGAATCACAACTGGTAAATTTGTAAAAAAAGAAGTTAAGTAGGCATTGATCAGCCATGATAAAACTAATGTGAAAGTCGAGATTTTGGAAGACATATTTTTTTATAAGCATGAAAAGGAAAAAGAATGTAAGTCATTTTTCCATGCAAATGTATCCAAAGTGTGGTTACTAGACAATTAGTGATTCCTGAACTACTTTCACGGAGTCTGCAAGATCAACGCTGTTTTCATATGAAAGCAAACATAATTTTTGTTCTTTTCTTTATGTTGACATTTTCATTGATGATGTAAAAGTAATGGTAGTAAAATCATTGGCTATTTAGTGTGAATCAAGACACTGGCACTCGTATTAGTACTATCTTAAATATGTACTGTATATAAGGTAAATAATAAATGCTGCTTATATGAGTTCATTGATATATTTTCCTTTATAAGATATAAAGGCAACCTTTTTATAAAAGAGGTTTTATCTTTGTTAAAAATTGTTATGCCCACAAAAGAATGTCTCCATCATTGTTATACATGCTTAAGTTTCATGGTTTTTCATGTTATAATGGGGACATTCAATAATTTTCTCTACATTGACACCTATATTAGAGAACAGGCACTGGTGAAGGTTGTGCTAACAGAATTAGTCCTCATAATTAATCTATCAATATGCATATTTTCTCTAGATAATGGCCAAAGATAGCCCAATCCTTTTTTGAAGGAATATGCCTTTGAAATTCCTTATTGGAGAGTGAGAAAGAAGCAGGAGAATAGTTCAAGAAAAGAGTCTTGAGTCAGCTATTCAAATTTTTTATCCTAACTTTGCTATGTACTACCAGAATGACTGTGTACTTCAATTTCCCCATTTTTCTAAAAATGGTTATAATTTTTACATTAAGAAACATGTTGTATGTTAATGTGAAAAATTCTTAGACTATTATTTGGCACATGATAAATGCCACGTAAATATTATCAATAAAATTGCTGAATTATTTGAAACTCAATAATTTGTTTGGACCAGACAAATCCAGCACTGCAGTAGGTACTTGATAAGAATGCATTGAATCCAAGTGCATAAACATGTACTTTAGCAGCTATCAGTAGCATTGAATTTGCTCATATCTCAGAAGTATGAGGGCATTAATGTTTTTTCACTGTTACATTTTTCCTGAGCTTTGTAAAGTTGGAAACTGAAATTTGGTTATTATTTGAGGAAGAGGAAAGAGCAACACCCAATCATATGTTAGAATTTCTTCTCTGCAAGATTTAGATTTTCAAGATCAAATCCTAATCTCTATTTCTGTAGTACACTATTCTCCAAATCATTTTTATAATAATTTCCTTTCTCAACGAAATATGTTCATTTTTAGAATGGACATGAAATCATTGAAGCAAAATTAATTTGAATACAGTCTTTAAAAAGAAAACTGAAGGAGGTCTTCAAGGATATTGTGAATGTTCTATTTTTACCTGGATGATGGTTATGCAAGGTTTTGCTTTACAATGGTTTATTGAGCCGTATGCTCATATTTTGTGCATTTCTCTGTACGAGGTCTACTTCACAATAGCAAAAAATTTAGAAGGAAAGTAAAAGAAACATAAACTTCTGAGAAGTCTCTGTCTTCTTTCAGGAGATCCAATGGGTTTTATGACTTCCTTTATTTCTTAAATTACGAATTTTGTTAGGATATTGATTTCAAAAACAGTAGAAATTTCTGCTCTATCTTTTAACACCACTTTCTGTCACACAGAAGTGCCTGCTCCAATCCAGAGTGATTTTTCTATTGTTTTAAACTTCAGTTGGTACTTCATTTTTTTCTTTTTGTATTTTTGTATATGTCAAATAGTGTCTTTCATGTTGAGGTGGTATGTAAGACAAGTATCCCTGCCCTCACAGAGAACGTATTCAAGTAATGGGAGACAGAGAATGCTGTGTTGTGAAGCACATAAAATGCAATAACTGGAGCATGACTAGGGGATACTCTACAACAGGGTGTGAAATGCTAAAGGAAGACATTCTAAGGAAGGAATATCATATTAGAGTTTCTTAATTATGCAGAATGGTGAGTTGTATTTTTTCATGTTTCTACATGTACATCATTTAAAACGTTCATTTCCATCTCCTAATTCATTTGTTAACCTCTGCTCTCCCCTTCTCCTAATTTAGTTTTCACTCTCTAATAGTCTCCCTTGCACTTTCATGTTATCTTTTTATCCCCTAGATAGGTACAGGGCCTGGCTACTCAGCTTGAACTCAGGGATCCTCCTGTATCAGCCTACCCAGCACTGGGATTACAATAGTCTGATGCCATGCACAGTTCGGGACTGGCAGAGCATGTAGTGACATACATCAAACCCCAGTCCTTGCACTGGCCAGGCAGGAGCTTCAAGCATACAGCTATCTCATAAGCCTTAAAATATGAATTTTTAAAAATAAAAAAATGAGAGAAAAAGATGGAAATGAGGTAATGGAAAGAGAAAGCAAAAAGATGAAAAAAAGCAATTAAGTTGTGCTATGTATATGTACCAAGTTCACATAGAAAGTAAGTATTATGTGTTGCAAGCATGTATCAATATAAATAATTTTCAGAAGGGCCAGTAGTTATGTGAAATCACTGTACCAAATAAATAAATAAATAAATAAACAGAAAGGATTAAAAATTATGTTTAAAGTTGTCAAAACCCAATCTTAGATGTTTTTATGTGCAACATGTTTGGAACTCTGCTAAATGTGGAATTATTCAGCCAGTAAAAAATATAATATGCATTACCTCACCTAGTTATCATTATTTTTTATTACTTTTAATAAGAAATTACAATGTGATAGTTTCAAAACACGTTAGTAGTACATTCCCAATAATTGATACAATGCATATTGTTGTCCTCATTGTAGTTGTACAGAGCAGAGGGTATAGACCTGATAAATTTTCTAATGGTTATTGGTACAATAGATTTATTTTCTTTGATCTAGTCAAATGTTCCATAATTACAATGGGTTACTGTTGAAACCAGGAATATTGGAAGCTGTTGATGTGAGCCTTTTACAGCTCAGCATACTAAACTACCCTTATGTTTTATGCGTCATTTTTAAACTTTTCTGCTGGGTGGTTAAGGGCAATTTAAAGCAAGACCTATATAACAAAACATGTAGTTTTTGTATCTTCCAAGGTCAGTCAAATCCCCTCAGGATTTACTTTGGAACCGTGTACAGTGCTTTGTAGAACTGTTATCAGTGTCAGCCATCTGGATGACACATGGCCATTGCTTGACCAGTTTGCTCTCTGGGAAAGCCCGAGAGAATCTTTTCTCTCTGTGTAACTTTCTTTAGTTGTGCTATAATACCTTTAATACCTTTCCTCTGTGGGCCCTTAATCTCATGAACAGAAAATTTGGGAAACCACTGAATTATAGGATGTTACAATACAGGTTCTGTTTTGTCCTGAGTCCTCACTGACCTTGAAGGGCTAGGGCCAAAATATTGGCTATCCGTGTAACACTTCTTTTTCTCTAATTTTTGATCATAATTCTTTATTTCATTTTTGTTCATAGTTGTCATACATATTGATAACATTCATCACGTGGAATTTGCACCTGTACATAGGATATTTCAATTCTTTCCTACCATTCCCTTCCCATCCCTTCAATGCTTCTTTTATGCAAACTGTGTCTCCAATTTTTCTTTCCATTTCTCTTCTTTCTTTTTCCCTTCTTTCCCTTTTTCCATCCCCAAAGTTTGATTCATTTCCCGCGGGAACATTTTCTTCCTGCTTTCTGAGATCTATTTTCCATCGACTTATGGAAAAGTTTCTCACACAGGAGAAACAATAAAATGTTTAAACTTATGAGTTCAGTGAAGTTCGCTTAAGATTATGGTCTGAGATTTATCCATTTTCTTATGAAACATTTAAATTTATCCTTCTTTATGCCAGGGTAGTCCTCCATTGTACAACAATGTCATATTTTCCATATGAATTCATCTTTTTTATGCATTCATCTTCGGATAGGTATATGGGCTGCTTGCAAGACTTACCTATTATAAATTTTGCTGCTACAAATGTGAGTATAAATGCATCACTATGGTGTGATGCTTTTAACAATTTCAGAAAGATATACCCAGAAGGGGAATATCTGGGTCAAATGGCACATGTAGTTTTAGGGCTTTGAGTAATGCCCATACTGTCTTTCACAGTTGTATGCATTTACATTCTCACCAACAGTGAATGCAGGCTCTTTTTCCTCCCCAGCCTTGGCAACATTTATTGTTGATTGATTTGTCATTGGTTGTTATTGGTCGATGATAGTCATTCTTTCAGTAGTGAGATGGCATCACGGTGCTTTTTTTTAAAATTGCATTTTTCAAATGACCCTAGGTTTTGAGCATTTCCGCATCTATTATTTGCTCTCTGTGCATCCTCATCCGATAAATGTTTATTAATTTCACATTGCCATGTTTTAATTGGGATTTTAATTTTGGAAGTGTCATTTTTGTTTGTTTGTTTGTTCTTTTTTAAGTTCTTTATATATTCTAGATGTTAGCTCTTCGTCTTCAGATTATTTGGTGATTTTTTTTTCAATTTTTCCTACTTGTGGGAAGTTTCTTCATTTTATAGGTGGTCTCTTTGGCTGTGCCTAAGATTTTTACTTTGATGTAATCACAGTTGCTGATTCTTTCAAATACTCCCTGAAGTCTTTATTTTGCTGATAAAGTCTTTATCTTCTAGAATTTTGCCTATTCTATCTTCTGGAAGATTAAGAGTTCCTGTCTCAATATTTAGAGCTTTGATCCATTTTGATTTTACTTTAGTGCATGGTGAGACATATAGGTCTAGGTCCACCTCTTGATCTTCTGTTTTGAGAAATATCTATTTCCATACTTCCTATCATCTATTTTTTCTCTTTATTTATAATTCCTTTTTAATTATCTTCTTTATAGAATGACTTTTACTTTCATTTGCATGATTTTGATTAGACTATTTGTGCTTTTGAACTTAGGTTTTTTTAACTCTTCAAATATTGTGTATATGCATTGTCTTTTAGAAGAGCAGCTGACAAAGACTCACTCTGATGCTTTATTATCACTCTTCCTTTGTCATGCAGAAACTTTTTTTAATTTGTTGAAATTCCATTTCTGAATGTTTGTTATTACTTACTGAGTTACTGGAATCTCATTTAGGATGGTGTTGCTGGGGTCTATTTCTTGAATTATTTCTCCTATGTTTTCTTCTATCAGTTTGAAAGTTTGTATTTTTCTTGTCTTGTCTTTCATTCTGGTGTTACTGGGGATTAATCTCAGTCTTTGCTCTGAAATATATACCTAGCCTTTGCTTTTACTTTGTGATAAGGTCTTATCAAATTATTATATTGCATAGCCTGGGCTCAAATCTGGCACCTGCATGCCTCAGCTTCCCATTACTGGGATTATAGGCATAAATCACCATGCTTGAATTTAAAGTCTTTTTTTTTTTTTTTTTTTTTTTTTTTTTTTTT
>PVJA010035582.1:0-21719 GCA_004027025.1 Myocastor coypus | reverse complement strand
GCTCAGCTCCCAGCGGTGGGGTTTGGGCTGGGCTGGGACAGGAAGTTAGTCTCGGGAACGCAGAGGCGGGGCAGAGGGGCCCCTAGCAGTTTTTAATTATATCTTGAAACCATAAAAGTAAAATCTAGTTTGTATCCAAGTATGCTGTCCAGCCTTGATGTTCAACTTTTATATTTGCTTTGAGCAGTGAAAAATGTGATGACAAAATTCTTTGTTATTATCCCTTTTGAGAAAGGGAAATAGACAAAAACTCAAGTAATAAATTGTTGAGATTAATTTTTAAGTCTCTATATTTATTCTTTTTAAAAATTCTTATTTATTTATTTATTTGGTACAGAGTCTCACTACACACAGCTCAGACTCATAGTGATCCTCCTGTCTCAGCCGTCCCCGTGCTAGGATCACAGGTGTGCACTACCATGCCTGTTTTGGTACTGCAGTACTGGGGTTCACACCTAGGTCCTTGTGCTTGCCAGGCAGGCATTTAGACCACTGAGCTATCTCTTCATTCACTCCCCATGTTTCTTAAATGAATGTTTGAGATCAAGCATAGAAACACTTCAAATCATAAAATTTAAGCACTTTTTATTGATAACCTTTTTCTTCCAATACTCAGTGTCATTGTATTATAAAGAATATATCTGAAAACAGGGCTACAGGTTAAACTTGGATAATAAAAACAAACCTTTTCTTTTTCAAAGATAAGGTCAGTCAGATTTTAACTTGCTGTGTAGCCCAGGCTAGAGTTCAACTTAGGAGCCTTTTGTCTTGGCTGTTTAAAAAAAATTTTTTTTTTAATCTGAAGTTATTTTCATGTGTTTGTCTGGTGTTTAACACAAGCAGGAATTTTCTTGCCTTTGTGTCTTTCTTTGGCTGTTGAACTACGTTGAAGTCTTTGGAAGTTAGCTGGTTCCTCTAGGAACCTGTAAAGTTGATTGGTTCTTATGATGAATATTCAGAGCAATGCCTCTTCAGGGGAAAGAAGCTGAATTGTTTCTTGACTTCCTTGTAAATAAGTTCTTTTCTATAGAGACAAATGTTGCTTGTGGATTTTTATCCCCTCAAAGGCCGACATGTAGATGTGCTTCCAATGAACCATGCCTAGATTCTTTAAGGTCTCAAATAATATAAACCAGTAGACGTCACTGTTCAAAGCTTACCACACCAATGTTTCCTGTTTATGACGAAGATTAAAAGTTTGAAGCCTTGGAGATGGTTCAGTTTATGCTTTGTATTGGTTGAAGAAGTAATGCCAAAATGCCAGGGAATTAAGGAATGCTAACATAAGCCCTCATTTCTCAGAATGCTTAGGGTCAGTTGTAGAAGTTACTTGGGAAAAGATTTTTCAGTTTTGTATACACCCTAAAATAATGAGCATTACTTTGCAGCATTCAAAATTTGACTGTTTCACCACTATGCTCAATTAGCACAATCATTTAAACAATTTAACTCATGTAGGTGCTGGAGTTTGCAGCCCGTTGGTTCAGATGTTGCATATAGTTACACAAATTTCTTTTTATAGATGGATTTTAGAGTTCACATAAAATGGGGGAACAAAGCCCACCTTAATCTGGTAGTTTCAAGACAATTAAAATATATCTGCCCCAAAGTATAAACTCATTCACTTAAGAGACACTAAAAAAACACATTCATAATCTAGGCTAAAGTGGTGCTTACAGAACTTTGTAAAATATATTGAATTGACAATAGTATTCAAGCACAAGGGATTTTGTGTTCTGATTTTTACCACGACACTATAATATACCTCAGGTTAAATACAAATATAAGTTCCTTATGTTTTCTATGCCTCAATTTTATTAATAACAATATACTACTTAAGCAATCAGAGATAATATAATGAAAAGGTTTATATTTCATATGTTAACAGCAAATGTGGGCCACAATTTTGAATGTGATTTTTTTTTAACTTTACATCAACCAATCAGTATTGGCCTTGAGTAGCTGTATAAGAGCAGCCTCTTATAAGTAGCTTCTAAAGAAATAAATGGTGTGACAAGTATGAGCTGGAACTATAAATGCATATATTTCCCACTACCTCATGAAAAGTGGCAGATTTTTATCCCAATTCACAGGATTATGTATTAAGATTTCAGTTATAAATACCTTCTTGAAAGCAATCAACTTAGGCAGAATAGTTTTTACCCCTGTATGTAAACTTGAAGACAAAGGTTCAAGCTTCTAAATAAGACAAGTGAAACTCACTAATTAAAACTATTAAGAAAATTTTGCTTTAGAAAAATAAAACACATTTGTCTAGCAAACACTCAAAAGGAGTAGTTTTAACTCTAGCCAAAGTACAGGGGCTAAAACCTAAACATTTATAGCAAACCAAATCTGGAAAACAGAGATGGTGCTTTAGAGACTTTTACTGCTCTGTATCATCATAATATAAACACTTTTATCATTCTATCACAGCATAAATTCCAACAGTTAATGTTCTAAACTCAGCATAAGACCTTGTATGTAAAATAATTTGGCTGGATAAAAGGAATATAACTGGATGTCATCCAGCATATTATCAAAATTTCTGAAACACTGTTAACCAAATATAGTCCTTTTTTAATGAAGGAAAAGTTTCTGCCAAGTGTTAAGAAGCCAGGCTCCCTTTTAAATATTTTAAAAAATAATTTTCAACTATTGTTTATTTTATAATAGGACTTGACTACTTTATAAAGAAGAATCAAGTCACAGTAATAACAATATAATTTATTTTATGTATTTTTTGAAGAATCTGTGTTAAACTTTACATTGTAATTGTCAGTGCTGAAAAAGATAACCGGAGGCTGGCAAGATGGCTCAACAATTTAAAGTGCCTGCTTAGGCAAGCTTAGGCAAGTTTAGGCAAGCTGCAAGGACTGCAGCTGGATCCCATGACTCACCAGCCCCACCCTCAGGGCTAGTTGACCCCCACACACATACACACAAAAGGGAAAAAATGACCAATTGATCCATGTTCCTGGCTTTTCCAAACTTCTGGGGTTTCCACTGAATAGGCTTCTCACAGCTTTACACACAGCCCTCTCAGGGAAGGCCATCTGAAGTTAGCCTTCTTAACCTCAGAACTCTTGCATTCTCAATGCACCTAAAACCACTGCCATGTGGATGATGCCAAGGTCTGCTGCCAGGTGGAGCAGTCACCAGGCTTCTTTTCCTCTTGGCTCTAGGGGTTGAGTGCATGGATCGCTGAGCACTCTGACCCTGATTCTGAGGAATAAATTCTCCATGCCAGCACCATTCTGGAACCTGGTGCAGCTGCTGCCATTCTGGAACAAAGGGCTCAGTGACTTTCCCCTGAAGACAAGGTCCCTTACCTTTGCAATTCTGAGGCTGTAAAGGGTGGAGAACTGCCACCTTCTGTCCGGCCCTGGGGCCATCTTTTCCATCCTCTGATTCCTTCTCAGCAATGGAGATCCTCTTAGGTCTATCTTTGCAGTCCAGTTTTCTTGGCACTTCCTTTCTGGCCAAGTTCACAACATTTTAAATCCTCCTCCTGGGCTCCTTGCACTTGATTCTCAACATAAATATGGCTAAAAGCCCTCAATAACAGCCATGCCACTGCCCCAATATTTGGTTGCTTTGAAAGATCTTTTGAAAGATTCATCAGTTCACCATGCTTAAACTTACTCTCAGGCAAAGTCTCTGGATACGAGAAAAATTCAGACAACTTCTCTGCCAATTCAAAACACAAATGACTTGGAGTCCAACAACCAATACAGTCCTTCTCCCCAGCAGAAACCTCCCCAGCCTGGTGTTTTTAAGTCAGCTTTCTGTCAGCCTTCTGGTCTTCTGACCCCTGACTAGAATCTGCTACAGAAGAGCTGAAGCTGTTTCAGCTTTTTGCAAGTAGGCAACATCTTTGAACCTTCCCTATCTCTTCTCATAAGCCATTTCCAAACACTCATGATCCACATGGTCAGGTTTAATCACAGTAACAACCATATTCTTGGTACCAAATTATGTCTTAGTTACTCTTCTCTCGTTGCTGGGACAAATACCCGACACTCAAAATGAGGGAAGGAAAAGGTTTATTTAGCTCACAGTTACTGGAGGTTTCAATCCATATTCAGCTGGCTCCAAGGCAGAGGGGCACATTGCAGAGGGCAACCTTTGATGGTGGTAGCTAAGAGCAACAGTGCAGGGAAAGCTAGCAGCAGCTCAAGCAGCTAACTTCTCTTCCTTTCTTACATTGAAATGCAAATCACCTGCCCCAGGGGAGGTGCAGCAAACACACCCACAATAATCAATTATAAATTCCAGAAGCTGCCCCAAGACTGAATGAGGCTTTGGGGGTACACCTATACACAAACCATAACACCGGTGCACCACATGCTGTGCTGGCCCAAACTCCAAGCTTGCTGAGCTGGCCACTGACACCAGATATGGTGGCACATGCCTGTAATCCCAGCACTGGGAGGCAGAAAACAGGAGGATCACTCGTCCAAGTTGTCTAGTGAGACCCTGTACCAAATATATTTATTTATTTATTTATTTATTTAGCCTTTTTGAGACAGGGTCTCCTTATGCACTGGGAGACAGAAAACAGGAGGATCACTCGTCCAAGTTGTCTAGTGAGACCCTGTACCAAATAAATAAATAAATAAATATATATATATATATATATAT
The DNA here is from genome assembly GCA_004027025.1 of Myocastor coypus. Classification (NCBI taxonomy): domain Eukaryota; kingdom Metazoa; phylum Chordata; class Mammalia; order Rodentia; family Myocastoridae; genus Myocastor; species Myocastor coypus. The sequence continues at coordinate 17,075 of PVJA010035582.1, read as the reverse complement.
ATATATATATATATTTATTTATTTATTTTGCCTTTTTGAGACAGGGTGTCCCTATGCAGTTCAGGCTGGCCTTGAGCTCACTTTTGTAGCCCAGGCTGGTCTCGAACTCTCACTGATCCTCCTGCCTCAGCCTCCCAAGTGCTGGGATTACAGGCGTGCGCCACCACACCCGGCTGTACCAAATATATTTAAATAAATAAATGAATAAATAACAATTATGGCCTTTCACTTTGCAGTCTTTAATAAAAATAGTTACCTTCTTCCTTCTCTCACACCTCTAATCTCTCCAAAAGGACACATATACTAATTTTTTTAGGGATGGGGCATGGGAGTGGTGAAACTCATTTCAGAATACTATTAAGTAGAAGCTTTCTGTTTTGGGAAAGGCTTATAAAATGTATTTGAAAATAATGTTAAATGATCTAAAAGATCATCTTTCCAAACCATGCTTGGTTTACTTTCTGTCAAAACTTAGAAAAAGGATTCACAGTTAACTTCCATAATATAAAATGTCTGTCCCATTAGGCATTACAGAAGCATTGGTCAACAGGTATAATGTTGTAACTCATGTGAATGGGGCATGACCTCCCAAATAGATCAAAGACTAATCTCTTTGACAGTTACAAGATGGCAGAGCTTGCCTCGGGCCTCTTGGTGCTTCACATAGAAACGATTTTTCGGGAAGCAAGCCTGAGGGCCAAGAATGTGTTTACAGGGATGAGCAGGTAAAAGCAAAAGGTTGTCTTTTGACATTTCAGCTAATCCCTTCTGGCCTTTGGTTTACTTAACATTTAGGCTGTTTGCTGGCAGGAGAAGCTGGCTTTTTCACATATGCTATATGTCATTTTAAATTGAGCATTGATTTCTCATGCCTGATAATCACAAGTTTACAATGAAGTAGATTCTGATATCATTAAAATGATGTGTACTGGCTCCCTATCTTTTCTAAACTTTTTTTTTCTAGTTAAATGTTATTCCTCAAGATACATTTTATTAACTTTAAAAATCTTTATATATAATAAAAACAATTCAGAGTTAAATATATGATTCACTTCAAGTGCTTATTGTCTTGTTTTTTTTTTTTTTTGTACTAAAATAATTCCCCAGGTAAAATATTGGCATTCTTTTAAAGGCCTTTTGGGTTGTTAAAACATGCTTAAAAATTTGTAAGAAATGTGTCATACAAGAAATTTCATTTATTTTGATGAAAAATAAAGGACTAGTGAGTCATAATGTTATTTATTTAACCTAATGTTACAACATTATCTCTAAATTCTTCATTTATAAAGAGTACTTCCCAGAGCAGCCGTTGTGATAGGAACAGTCATTGTTACAAAGTGTTGTCTATCAGTTCACTTACTGTATAGGCAAATTTTTCCATAATAAATTATTTAAAATTAAAACAAGCCACAGAGGCCAGATAAATTTTTTTGTTTTAAAGTCTTTTTAAAAATATTTTTAAAAGAATATAAAATAGTGATAGAAAAAAATAAACATCATTAGAAATGATACAAGATTTCACTAAACAAAGTAATAGGAATTCAACAATGGCTGCTGTATTACGTGGTGCTCTCTTCAACTTGGTTGTTCAGATTATCAGATATAAACATAGATTCATTTAATTTTTCTTCAGAACTAGGGATTGAACTCAGGCTCTGGTGCTTGCCAGTCAGGTGCTTATTCTACTGAGCTATCTCCCCAGCCCCAAAGGGCTTTTAATTTTTTTTTTTTTTTTGCAATATTCATTTAAAGAATAAAACAAAAACACAACAATAACAAAGAAGTTATAGGAAACTCAAAAGAGGAAAAAAATTTTAAGCATTAACTGCTCCTTTCAAAGAACCAGCAAAAATCGACAAAACAGTTATCCAAATATTCTGTTTGTTTACCTAAGTGTATCTTTCTCCCTTCTTTTATTTGTCCTTTTCCTCATCCCAGTTTTTGCTTTCTATTGTGCAATTTCTTTCCCTTTTACAGTATCTATTGTACCTTTTAGATTTTAATTACTCTTTCAGGTTCTCACATTAGCAAGATAATATGTTTGTACATGTGGTTCTGATTAATTTCACTTAACCAATGTAGTCTCTAGCTGCATCCATTTATCTACAGAAATCTCAGATTATCTTTTTAATAGCTGAATAATACTCCATTATGTAAAAATACTATCTTTATGTATTCCTCAGTTCATGGACATTTGGCTTGTTTCCAGGACTTAGCTATGACAAGTTTCACTGCTTGTAAGTATGAGTGCACATATATCGCTGTGGTGTGATGAATTCGGTTCTTTTGGAAAAATTCCTAGGAGGGGAATAGCTGGCTTGAATGGGACCTCTGATCCTAGCTTTTTTAGGAATCTCCATACTGATTTCCATAATGATTGTACCAGCCTGCACTCCTACCTACAGTGGAGAAGGCTTCCTTCCTTCAGATAGTCTTTCTTGCTTAAAAGAGTAGAAAACTTAATGTTTTAGATATTGGACAATAGGCACAAAGGACTGAGCCTTCTGAGAGGAAGAAAAACAAGCTGGACCTCACATTTGCATCAGATGGCTGCTCAGAGGCCAGGCCACAGTGCATAGTAAAGAAGGCTAACCCTAAGCAGAGCCTAGGAGTCTAAGCACTCCACAATCAGATCACAGCAATGAGAATTTGCAAGAGAGAGTACTAGAGAAGGACACATTGCACAAAGAGAATGCTACCAAGAAGGAACTACCTAACGCCAAGAAAAGGAGCAGCCAAACAATTCCTTGAACTCACAGAAGACAGGAATAGGTTGTGCTCTCACCAGCTGCGATGGGTGAAATATAGTCAACAGAAGAGTTTGTACTTGTACTGGGGAGGAATTAGCCCTAACCTGATGGCTGCTGTAGACTTTCCTGAAAATACTTACAAGTAAATCTCAGAAGAATTAATTGGTTGGGCATGGTGGCACATGCCTATAATCCTAGCACTGGGTAGGCTGAGGCAGGAGAATCATTGCAAGTTTGAGACTAGCCTGGGCTACAAAGTGAGCTCAAAGCCAGCCTCAGCTATGTTGTGAGACCCTGTCCCAAAAAGACAAAAAAAAAAAAAAAGAAAAAAAAAAAAAGTTGGTTCCAGGGCAGCCACTTACATTGCAGAAGAAAATATAAGACTATAATGCAACAAAATCTAGTAACTTGGCATGATATTAGCAATATCTAGTATCCAGCCTAAGTTAGCCTGCAAAAAGGAAAATATAATTTCTCATATAGAAGAATAATCAATCAATAGAAAAAACATCTTTAAAGAAGATGAGAAGCAACATGTTTATAACACTTTTACAAAATTTTTTTATATCAGAAATACAGGATATGCAAGCAAAAGTGCACTGAATAGATTAGACAGTGTAGAGGGAAAGATCAGTAAACTTGAACACAGAAGGAAAAGTTATCCAAAATGATGCGTGTGAAAAAGAACTGGAAGAAATGAGCAGAGAGTGTCGTTGGCACTTGGGATAATACAAAATGGACAAATGAAGATGTAATTGGAGTGTAAGGAGAGCAGTGTATAGTGGCAGAACAGAAATTTAATGTTAAGAGTCCTTCAAGTAGAAAGAAAATGATACCAGATGGTGATGTAAATCTACACAAGGAAAGGAGTGCCAGAAATGGTAAATCATTGGGTTAAAAAGGTGTCTTTGAAAGAGATACTAGTTTTTACAAAACAAATGGCTATTGCCAGAAAAAATGGGAGCATGAATAAAGTATGAAGATCAAAAGTGATATCCCAGTGTTAATTTTTTATTTAGGCATATATGCTATAGTAATGTTCTATGTTGACATTACAAGAAACCAAGTAAGTGGTATACAAAAACTATATACTACCTTAACTTTCCTGTAAATCTAAACTTATTCCAAACTAAATATGCTTATTTAGCCTGGCAGTGGTATATACCTGTAATTTCAGCTACTTGAAAGACTGAAGCAGGTGGATGGCAAATTGAGTCCTACTTAGTCTGGGCAACTTTGTGAATGCCCTGCCTCAAAAATAAAGGTTAGAAAATACATTAACTGTTTCTTTAATGCTGGATATTGAAAGAAACAATAGTGGAGTGCTGGCGCAACCCCCAGTTTTTCAAAAGGCTTATTTAAAAAAATTTTTTTGAAAGCTTATTTAAAACAGATATTCAGAATGTTTTTATGGGTTTATAGGTAAACCTATATGTGAAGCTAAAAACAGTATGGCAACTATAGCACCATAGACAAGAAAAACAGTGGAAGTATGTTTTGTTAGTTTCATACTATATGTGAAGTGATATAAAACTTTTAAGGTATGTAAGCATTTCTATTCTAGAGCAGATATAAGAAACAAAACAAGCCGGGCGTGGTGGCTCACGCCTGTAATCCCAGCACTTGGGAGGCTGAGGCAGGAGGATTGGTGTGAGTTTGAGACCAGCCTGGGCTACAAAAGTGAGCTCAAGGTCAGCCTCAACTGCATAGCGAGACCCTGTCTCAAAAAGACAAAAAAGAAAGAAAGAAAGAAAAAGAAACAAAACAAAAGCAAAGACAGGTGGTTAAAATACAGTAATAGAAATAAAATGGAACCATGGGGAAATTTTTTATTGATCTAAAAAAATTAAAAACAGGTGAGACAAACAGGAAAAAAAGGTAACAAAATTATATTTTTAAACCAGGACATAATAGTGACAACATTAAATATAAGTGGCCTATGCATTCTAATGAAAAAGCAGAAATTTAAAAAATCAAAGATGAAGCTAGCCAAATAGCTCAATGGATTGAAGCATGTGCTTAGGCAGACTCAGGGACCCAGGGTTCAATCTCGAGGTGCTGTATGGGCCCCGCCCCCCAGGGCTTGCTGAGCTGGTGATTGAGACTGGGGATGGTGGTGCATGCCTGTAATCCCAGCACTTGGGAGGCCGAAAATGGGCAGTTCACTACAAGCCAGATGGATCTGTGTAGTGAGACCCTGTAGACCCTATACTAATAAAACACATTGTTTCTTTAATTCTGGTCTATTGGAAGAAACAATGTTTAAATTATTTTTCCCATCTCCTTTGTAACTCCATTATAACTTTTTAAAATCAATTTTGCAAGTCTATATCTGGTAATCTAAACTAATTTAAAGACAACATTGTATAATACAATAGTCATTGTTGAATTCCTATTTTTAGTGAAATTCTATATTATTTCTAAGTTTTATCATTTTATCTTTAAAGATAATAAAGACAAAGGCATGCCGGGCGTGGTGGCTCACGCCTGTAATCCCAGCACTCGGGAGGCTGAGGCAGGAGGATTGGTGCGAGTTCGAGACCAGCCTGGGCTACAAAAGTGAGCTCAGGACCAGCCTCAACTGCATAGCGAGACCCTGTCTCAAAAAGACAAAAAAAAAAATAAAATAAAATAAAAAATAAAGACAAAGGCAAAAACAATTGTTTTATCTGGAAAAATTCTAATTTATCACCTTTTTCTATTAATCTTTATGTCTGTTTTTCTTTAATTTAGGCTATGTCTTGCTTTCCTAAATTGAAATGTAGCAATGATAGTAAACCACATGCCTTATTGTATATCATAAAGAAAACTCACTAAAGTTACTTCAATAAATGTATTATTTGCTGTGGAAAAAAAATACAAAAATAAAAAATCAAGGATTAGGGCTGAGAGCATGGATCAGTGATAGGCCGTTGGCCTAGAATGTGCAAGGACCTGGGTGGGCTCAGTCCTTGGGGTGGAAGGAGATGACCAGACTAGGTAGCCATAAAAGAATGAACTACTCATTTATCTTAGCATGGATGAGTTACAAAAGTGTTAGGATAAATACAAAGGCAAATGATACATTTTATATGTTAAGACATATTTACATGCAGTCCTAGAAAAAGCAAAAAAAAAAAAAAAAAGTGCAGATTGGTGGTTTCTAGAGTTAGCAATAGAGGAAAGAAACCAAGAGGAGGTTTTTACCCATGATGAAAGTATTATTACATGGGTGAGTTACAGGGCAATATATTTGTCAGAAGTTGTGTGCTTATTTACTAAAAGTGTGGTTTATGATGTGCAAATGATCTCAAATGATATCACAAAGGTAATTACGTGCATACTGGAACTTAAGCAATATAAGGATGAATACAAATTCAATAAAAGGAAAAATTAGTATTAGAAAGCAAAATACCTCTTCATGCTAAAAATTATGTCAAAATGTTAAAAATTAATATTATTTTTCAAAATAAACTTTAATTGCCTCTACTACTCTTTTTCTCTCCCTTCCTTCCTTCCTTCCTTCCTTTCTTTCTTTCTTTCTTTCTTTCTTTCTTTCAACTGTCAGGTTGAACTAAAGCGACAGTACAATGACCATCATTCAAAATTGAGAGGACTTTTACCTGGCCGTCAGTGGTATGAAATTCAGGCGTACAGGGCCTTAAACCAGGCCCTAGGTAGGTAAGGAAAGTAAAATTTATTATAACTTACTGTTATCTGTGACCAGGACTACATGTACAAGTAGTATTGCTAGGATTTTTTAAATAAAGGTGGCAAAATTCCACCTTACTATAATACTATTAAGGCATATTTTTAATATTAGATGTCCCTAGTGAGAGCTGAAAAGAGTAAATAGAATAAATTAGAACCAAAATTAAGACTCAAAATCTGGGACCAGGCGTGGTGGCACACACCTGTAATTCAAGCACTTGGGAGGTTGAGACAGGAGGATCACTGCAAGCTGGAGACCAACTCCAACTGGGTGTTACACACAGCACAAGGCCAGCCCAAACCACATAGTAAGACCCTGTCTCAAAAACAATTGAACATTCACACAAGTAAATAAATTCTATGATTTGTTAAACAGTGAATGGCATGCAAAAATGTTCAGTAGATGCTGATTAAAGGAAGCTCACCAACAAATCAAAATGTGTTACCATGTGAATATCAAATTCCAGGACATAATTTTATAGGTAAAAATCATTCTTCCATCCTCAAAATGTCAGGGAACAATATTTAGATACCAGCCAGTGCAAGGAGTCGTTCTATTTGCAGGATATGCTTTTAGTCACTGAGTGTGTATAGAACCTTCATCTCTGTCAAATTATGGATTATATCAGGGCTGAGGATATAGCTCAGTGGCATAAGTGCCTGTCCAGCAAGCACAAGGTTCCAAGTGCAGTCCCTAGTACAGTTTTAAAAAAAAGTTTAAAAAATATATGTTTATCAAATACAAATAAAGTCTATTATATTACCCTGTAGGATCTTGAACTTGCATCATTTTTTTATACTTCAGTGTACAGAAAATAGCTGATGGGGGAACATTTTTCATTTTAATGTCACTTATAAGATTTGGATAATGTGATTATAATCTATACCTTGCACACATGGTGATAATATTTATGGATAATATTGGAACTGAAGGACATTGAATAATTAAAAATAATGTAGTTACTTTTTTTTTTTTTTTTCGGTCTTTTTGAGACAGGGTCTTGCCATGCAGTTCAGGCTGGCTTTGAGCTCACTTTTGTAGCCCAGGCTGGCCTCGAACTCGCACCGATCCTCCTGCCTCAGCCTCCTGAGTGCTGGGATTACAGGTGTGGGCCACCATGCCCAGCTTTGTAGTTACTTTTTTAAAAAATAGAAGTTTGGAGTAAATCACTTCTAATAGTGCATGTTAATAATCCATTAAGTGGGTTATAAGACATTTAAGTTACTTGGCAAAGGTCATGTAGTCTTCAAATAACCCTTCACTTGCTCTCGGCCTGTTCTTAAACCACAGATCTGCTTTTTCATCTATAAACTTATATTTTACTTCCAACCAAAAAAGTTTTCACCATTAAACAAACACTTCCATAGTAAACCACTGAACATACCATTTCCTTTCCTTACTCTGTGCACTGGCCATAAATTATTATTATTATTATTTTTTTTTTTTTTTATGGCCGGCTCAGCCCGCCCCGAGGTTAGGGCTGGTGCAGCATGTGGTGCCGGGGATCGAACCGCGGTCCCTGAAGCCGCCCAAGCTTCCCCAAGCAGGTGCTTTAGACCACTGAGCAATCCCACTGGGCCCTGGCCATAAATTATGATACCATTCATTTGGCAAATTTAGCAATCAAGGCACTACTGAGTGCCATGAATTTTATTTCTTTAACTATAGTTATTTATACCTTAGTAAATCCATAGTGTTTTGTACATTATCCCTATTATGACACATGCCTGACATATATAGTAGCATGTTTTTATTTCCTTCCCAGTTTTGTATTTTCTGCCACCATGTCTCACCTTGGTGTTCACATGCTTCAGAAATGCTTGTGAGATTAGTAAAAAGTGCTAAATTCAATATTGTCAGATAGTTTCTTTAGCTTCAAAATGTACTTGTCTAGGATCACATAAAAATTATACACTGATTATATGATATATAATACTGTACTATTTCTATTTTATTAATTTTTAAGTGGAGAAACCAGCTGTCATTTTACTGACTTTTCAATAAACAATTTCAGCAAGTAACAATTATTACAAAAGAATATATCTTTTTAATAATTAAGATTTTGAAAATTTTAAAAAAGTGAGTCATTTAAAAAATAATGCATGTAAATTTATAGAAATGGTACTGGGCATGGTGGCACATGCCTATAATCCCTGTGCTCAGGAAGCTAAGGCAGGAAGATCACTGTGAGTTCAAAGCCCTCCTGAGCTACATAATGAGTTTAAGGCCAGCCTGAACTGTAAGATCCTGTCTCAAATAAACAAAAAACAGATAAAGTAGTTATCCTTGGAGACACCCTTCTTATAAGGAATATATTTATAAAATCTAAACTAAGCAGAACTTAATCGATTATTTCAGTGTTGTCTTGATTTAAGGCCCACATGAGACTATTAGAATATTTAGAGTAAGTCCATGAAAACATTAACAGGCTTCAGAAGCATACCAAATGGTTTTACAATCGTGTTATAATTACAACAGGAGTTTGCTCTCTAGTCTGCTTTACTAAAAGTATAGTCTTAAGTAGGCACCATTCTTTTAAACAACAGGGAAACGATAAGGAAAAGAGGTAAAACATTTCTCGCTCCATTGTTTTGTTAACTTCAGCACTTCATAGAACACTTTAAATATAAACCAGGAGCCGGGCGGGATGGCTCAGTGGTCTAAGGCCCCTGCTTGGGAAAGCTTAGGCGGCTGCAGGGACCAAGGTTTGATCCCTGGCATCACATGCTGCGCCAGCCTTGTCCTTGGGGCAGGCTGAGCCAGCCATAAAAATGAGTGTATAAACAAACAAAAGGTTCTGAAACAAGAAAAAAAAAAATAAATAAAATAAAAAATTATTTAAATAAATAAATAAATAAATAAATACAAACCAAAGCGAACCCAAAATGGAGTGATATCCTGACTTTGCATTGATTTTAGGCACTCTTTTATGGCATTGACAATATTGATCTTTCTGTCCTGTCTAATGTTATTTGAGCTGTTGCCTTGGAACCTATAGTTCACTTTTTAAAATATCAAAAAACAATATCATGTGAAATTTACATTTTTGAAGTCTTTCTGGAAAAATTGAACACTTATGTTATTATTCTTTCATTCAAAATCCCATGACAGTAAAGGAGTAAAAAGTCAAACCTAAAATGTTAAGAGAGAAGAGATAGTAGCAGACAAAAGCTATCGTTGAAGTTTAAATAGTGGAAAACAGCTGAGTAACTGCATCACTTAACAGCCAAGAGAAAGCTGAAATTTAAAAATACAGAGATGAAAATATAAAAACCTACAGATTTGTCTTGGAAAAGTTTAGGACTTACGGCACCCTAAAGTGCCAATGAAAGGTTAAAAACAGGAGTGTTGGCTGAAAAGTTAGTGTAAAAATTATATGGACAGCTCCTTCTCCACCTTGATTGATTGATTGATTGATTGATGGATTATTTCTGGTCTTTTTGAGACAAGGTTTCACTATACAGTTCAGGCTGGCCTTGAGCTCACTTTGTAGCCCAGGTTGGCTTCAAACTTAAAATGATCCTCCTGCCTCAGCCTCTGGAGTTCTGGGATTACTGGTGTGCACCGCCACACCTGGCCAGATTTACTTCTTGAAAGACTGAACAAAAGAGTCATTCCACACTAAGAATCAAAGTCAGGGTTGGTACTTAGTATGTGTGGAAATTCTGTGTACTGAATGTGAGAACCCCATTTCCTTGTTCTCATCTCTGTGTATGCTAATAATTAGTTGTATCTCCTAGAATGAAATATGTAGTGTTTCTTTTTAAGGAAACTGACTATTCCACAAAACTGTCTATAGAGTGGTCCTTTTGCTTCTGATTACCCTTCAGCAAAACCTCCCAGCCTGTAAGCTGTCCCCAGGTGTACTGAGCTCAAAGTCAGTAGTTGTAGTGACTTACTTTTAGTTGCAGTGTTCACTAGATACTCAGATGATGTCTATGACATGAAAAACAGTTCCAGTCAAGGGCGAGACAAACAAAAACAGGGTAAAGAACTGTAAAGAGCCAGACAGTATGTATTTTAAGCTTTGTGGCATATAGATTATTTTCTTAGATCTAGAATAGACCTATAGCTAACAAATATCATACCTAAATGTGAAAAACTGAAAAATCTTCCTCCAAGTTTAAATTTTCATTAAGTTTTTGTTTTTCAGAGGACAGAATTAAGAACTAGAAAATAACTCACATGGGAAAATATTTATAAGTCATGCATATCAGGATCTAGTATCCAGACTATATTTTTAAAAACTCTTATGATTTTACAATGAAAAAATACAATTAAAAAGTAGACCAAAAATGTCTACTTTGAGTAGACATTTCTCTAAATAGAAATACACAAATAGGCAGTAAATATATAAAACAGTACTCAAATTATTGGCCAGTCAGGAAATACAAATCAAAACTATAATAAAATACCATTTTATTAATATAATTTTTAAAAGATGTACAATAAAAATGTTGATGAGGATACTGATATTGGAATCCTCATACATAGTGGGTGGAGTGTAAATTGTGACACTGCTTTGGAAAACTGTGTGGTAGTTCCTCAGAAGCACAGAGTTTATTGTAGGACCCAGCCATTTCCCTCCTATATACATACCTAAGAGAATTCAAAACTTGTTTGCATGTAGTAACTGGGCACAAATGTTTATAGCCACATTATTTGTAATGATCAAAAAAGTAACAAGCAAATGTCCACTGACTTGAGTGGGAAAACAAAATGTCGTATGTCTGTATAAAGGAACCTTATTCAGTCATTTTTTTAAAAAGAATGAAGTATTGAAATATGACATGCATGAAACTTGCATACATCATGTTAAGTTAAATAAACCAGATACAAAGTGTCACACATTTTATGATTCCAGTTAAATGAAAGTTCTGGACTAGGCAAATCTAGAGGCACAGAAAGTACGTTAAAGTGATAGCCAGAGATAATAGGGAATAATTGCAGTAATTTGGAGTGACTGCTAATGAACACAGGGTTACTATTTCAGGATGATGAAAAACTCTGCAATAGACAGTGGCGTATGTAGTATAGACTTATAAATATATTAAACTACTCTTGTACACTAAAATTTTAAAAAAATATTTAAATTTTAAGAAAATATTTATTTGATACAGGATCTCACTATGCAGCTCAGACTCATAGTGAACCTCCCATCTCAGCCTTAGTAGTGCTGGGATTATAGGCATGCACCATCATGCCTGATTTGGGGACTGGCATGCCCTGGGTTCCAAGCCCTGCATAACATGTGGTACCTGGGATCAAACTCAGGTCCTTGCACTTGCCAAGCAGGCACTTAAACTGCTGAGCTATCTCCTGAATCCCCTAAATTATTTTGAAACCAGACAAACATTTTGAAAAATACTACTAAATTGAATTCGACAGTCCATAAAAATACTAATGTATCATAACCATATGTTGTTAAACTAGGAATGCAAAACTGGTTCAGTATTAGAATTGACCAATGTAATTTACCATGGAAGAGATAAAATAAGATAAACTACGTTATATTAATTGCATTGAAAAAAAAGTTTGAACATCTTAAACATTCATGATTTTTAAAAAAAAACTATTGTGAAAGTGTTTAGAAGACAAATACCTAAAACCTGAAATGATTTGAAATATTTGAAGTTAAAAACTGGACTATGTAGTTAAGGAAGGTCTTGGAAAACATTTTCTGTAGTTCATATTTCAAAACAGTGCACATAACATATTGGATAAAATTGTCAGTAGTTGTCAGATGTAAAGAATTTCTGTCTACCTATTTCAGTACATTAGACTGGATAGTTTCTATAACTCAGATTAATTATAGGAATATGTAACTAGTACATCATTAACTTTTGTAATTTTCTGTCTATTCCTCTAGAAACTTGGCTTTTATATTCAATGATACATATTTTTTGTTTCCCCCTGTTTTTTGGTAGGTGTATTAGACACAAAAATGACTGGGGAGCTCTTATCCTAGTGGATGATCGCTTCAAGAATAACCCAAATCGCTATATATCTGGTAAGATTGCTGGCTGGGTTTATTTATTTATTTTTTTTTTTTTGCGGGACCAGGGATTGAACTCAGATCCTTGAGTTTGCCAGGCAAGCACTTATTCTACTGAGCTATCTCCCCAGCCCCTTGGCTGGGTTTAAAGTAATAGCTGCTGACTGTCCTAGTGTTTTCACTGTAGTTTAAAAACAAACAAACAAAAAAAAAAACACTTGACATGGCATCTGCTTTCTTGACTTTGAAGTATATACTGTGATACTGTTAAATACATGAACAGTTGTATGCCAGGTCACTCAGACTTTTTAATCGTGAATAACTACAACTTTATACCTATTGAACAGCAATACCACATTTCCTCCCTCCATACCCCAGTGACCATCCAGTGTACTTTCTGCTTCTTTGAGTTTGACTACTTCAGATGTCTCCTGTAAGTTGAAATCAGACAACATCTGTGTTGCTGTTACTGGCTCATCTCACTGAACATACAATCCTTAAGTAAGGTTCACCCACATTGAGGTACCTGACAGGATTTTCCTCTCTTCTAGGGTTGAATAATAATTTCATGGTATATACATACCATATTTTGTCTGTTTGTCTGTAAATAGACATTTAAGTTATTTCTATCTGAAGTTATTTCTATCTGGTGATAATTGGGCACAACACTTTAGTGAACATGGGAGTGAAGATTTCCTCTTCCAAATCCTTATTTCAGTTGTCTGTGTAGTTGACAATATTATATTATACACTTATAAAATTAAGGCAGATCTTTTTTTATTTTATTTTTATTTTAAAGAGTAAAAATAGCAGAAACAAAGAAAAAAACAGTAACAAGTAAGAGTACATATAGTACAGAATTTCAAAACAAGAAAATTTAACAATGGTTGCATTACATATTTTCATCATGAAATCAGTATGGATCAATAGACATAGGTATGTAAGACTGATCAAACAATTAAACATTAACACTTTCAATAAATGCCAATTTTTTTTAATTCTTCCAAATGCATTTTGTGTTTAAGTCACTCTTCTTAAAAAAAATTATAGGGGTTGAGAATGCAGAAAGCACAAGGTCTTAAGGTTGATTCCTGGTACCGCCCCAAATTTATTTATTTATTTATTTATTTATTTATTTCTCTCTCTCTCTCTCTCTCTCTCTCTCTCTCTGTATCTATCTATCTAGTTATTGTTTTGAGTCCTTACACTAGGGAGACTATACGATATTTGAGTATGTAAGGTCTGTTTTATTTCACTTATGAGTATACATTCAAGATACATCCATTTATATAAGAAGTCTTCTAGTTTATCATTCCTTATAGCTGAGTAATATTCCATTTTATGAAAATACCACATCTTTTTCAACCATTCTTCAGATGATGGGCATTTTGGTTGTTTCCAAGATTTGGCTATCACAAATTGTGCTGCTATGAACATAGGTGCACAGATATCACTATGATATGATGTTTTCAGTTCTTCTGGAAAAATTCCCAGTAGGGGGATAGCTGGATTGAATGGGATTTCCAGCTCTAGTTTTTTAAGGAGTCTCCACACTGCTTTCCATAATGGTTGCACCAATCTGCATTCCCACCAGCAGTGGAGAAGGGTTCCTTTTTCCTCACAGCCTCTCCAGCATTTGTTGTTGGTTAATTGCTTTATAGTAGCCATTCTTTCTGGGGTGAGATGATATCTAAGTGTGTTTTGATTTGCGTTTCATGAACGGCTGTAAGGCAGATCCTGTGTCATTTTTTTTTTTTTTTTTTTTTTTACCTACAATGAAAACAAAGATAGGATTTCTGTATTATAAGATAATTCTAAACCAATAGATATTTGCCAAAGCCAACATTATTAAGCTATTCCCCTGTTTTCTTCTAGGGATTTTAGAATATCAGATTTAGATTTAAGTCTTGAATATATTCTTAGTAAATTCTTACTGCATATGGTAAAGATCTAATTTATTTTATTAGTAGATGTTTGAAATTTATGTAGTAATCATCTTGGGGAGTGGTTACATGTACATACTGCTTTTTCCCCTAACTCCCTCATTCTCTGGTTCCCCTATTGCATATGACATTAACTGTGGCCCTTTGATATATGGTGCTTATTATGTTGTAGTTCCTTTCACTTCTCATTTGTTTGGAATTTCATCATCAAAAAGTGTTGAATTTTTTTCTAATGCTTTTTCCATGTTGAATCATTGTAGAATGCTTGTCCTTCATTCTCTTAATGTAATATATCACACTGATTTTTGTTTTTTGAACTGTGCCTGCATTCAAGAGTTTAATCACTTTTGCTAATATATGATTGGACCATTCAGCTATAACATATTTTAATATTGATTTCTGATATCATCCTATTTGGATTTGTTTTCTTGTATCTGGGTTTCAGGCTTTTTTCTCAGTTTGGGGAAGGTTTTGCTTATTTTTTCTGTAAGTAAGTTTTTTAGTTCTTTCCTTTTAAAGTTCTCAGACTATAAATATTGCTTTGGTTGCTGTTATCCCATAACTCTTAGGCTTTCTCCACTATTTTGTTTTTCAGGGTCTTTTTTGAGCGGGGAGAGTTCTTTTTGCTCTACTCAGTAGATAATTTCAAATGCTCTGTTTTAAGAGTTCACAGACTTGTTTGTTTAGTCGAATCTGCTGTTGAGCCCTATCAATGAATTTTTCAGTTACTTGATTTTTTCAGCTCAAGCATAGTTCTTTTTTTTTTTTTTTTTCTGATAAAACAGTTTTTTTTTCCTATGCCATTTTACTGAACTAATGAGCGTCATCTTGATAGTTTTTTCAAGTCTTTCATTAGGTAATTCCTTTATCTCTATTCCTTTAGAGTTAATTCCTGGAGATCTATGATCTGTCTTGTTCTTTTGAACCGGCTTTTGTTTTGTACTGGGAATTAAACTCAGGACAGGACCTTGTGCTTAGTGGGCAAGCGCTTATGTCACTGAGCTACATCCCTGGCCTGAACAGGCTTTCAATAGAGTATTTCTCTCTCTCTCTCTCTCTCTCTCTCTCTCTCTCTCTCTCTCTCTCTGTCTTTTTTGTATTTCTTAACTATGTATTGGAATCTACACATTTGAAAAAACAATTCTTCTCACAGTGTCTGCACACTGACTTCCCATGAGACAAGACCTTCACTCTGCGTTCTGCGAGTCTCTCACAATATTACTGTTGATCTCTCTCCCTGGATTTGCATGTATAGATTTTTTAAAATTTTTTTATTCTTTTTATTAGTGCCTAGTTGTTACACATACTGATCACGCTCATCATAGGAAATTTGTACCTGTGAGAACCCATTAGATTGTTCGTTGCAGGGCCCTTTCCCTCTGGACATTGTACTCTTGTGTTGTGGGGTCCTTGAAGCAGCAGCAGTGTTTCGGTTCTGCATGCTGTCCAGACATGTGAGGTATGCCAGGTCTAATCATGACCCAGCCCCTGGAAAGCCAAAACACTAGACACGTTCATCTCTCTTCTTGCTCGAGTAGCTGCTGAGCTTTACCAGCCCACCTTTTTTTTTTGAACCATGTTTCCTCCGGAGTAGCATTATGTGGCCTTGCTCTTTGTTCTCCGTGGCCCCTAGACGTGGAGAGTAGCCTAGATCACATCAGTATCTCAAGATGGGCAAGACAGAAGCCAGTGCCTCGCATAGCCTCTCCCAGAAGCCAAGCCTTGGACATATGCTCCAGCCTTCTTTGTCTCCCCAGGGAAAAGCAGAAGCTGGAACTTCACTCTCAATCATGTGGCACTGTTCCAGGGGAAGGACTATAGTGAGAAGGTGCCAGAAAGTTTCTTACTTGTGTTGATGCAGCTGGTTTCGTGCTAGCCTGCATTCAGGAGCCTCTTAACTGATTTCTGGATTTCTCATAAAGGGATTTGGTCCATAGATTGTTGAATCCCTTTCTCCATAGCAAGAAGGTGGGTCTGGGGCTTCCTATTCCACCACCTTAAATCTTTCATATTTAATGGCATCTAGTTTTAAAGATAAATAATTCAAAAATTTGAATTATTAGAGCAAACCTAATTAAATCCCCATTGATTAAAAACCTAGTTTTTTAGTTCTTGTTTACAGTTGCAAAATAAACATTTTCTACAAATGAGAGCTTAGTTATCAACAAAGATTAAACATACTAGAATTCTTCAATCACATAGAATATAAGATATAAAACATATGCAATTGTGAGAAACAATGTAATGATGAAATTAAAGTGGCCACTTTCCCCAAGTTATTCTCAAGTTATTCCCAACTTCTCAGATAGGGAAACCTATAGTCTTCCAACTTTACAACAGTGTAGAAGTAACATACATTTAGCAGAAACCACACTTTGTAATTTGATTTGGTGTCTTCCTGGCTTCTGCAGGATCCAGAGCTGCGACTCTCTGCCATGCTGAGCAGCAGTGAGCTGCAGTAAGCTGCAGGCGCCTTGCGGTGCACTATGTTGCTCATCACTCATGTTGGGGGTGGGGGGTTGTTAATAGCATTTTTTAAAAATATATTTTTTAAGTCGGGCATGGTGGCGCACGCCTTTAATCCCAGCACTCGGGAGGCTGAGGCAGGCGGATTGGTGCAAGTTTGAGACCACCCTGGGCTACAAAAGTGAGCTCAAGGCCAGCTTGAACTGCATAGCGAGACCCTGTCTCAAAAA
>PVJA010035581.1:0-21737 GCA_004027025.1 Myocastor coypus | reverse complement strand
CCCCCCCCATTTACACTTTGACACACATGTACACACCTTGTTATTCATTGTACCAACTGGATAAACACAAAGATTGCTTCCAATATTGCTTCCAGTATACTACACTAAGTACATATTTTCATTAGAAAAGCATGGTATACATCCTGAGTGAGGTTAAAATGTTCACTTCATCCAGCTAGGAATAGTAGTGTACACCTATGACTCCATTACTGGGGAGACAGAATTAGGAAGATCGAGAGAGAGATTGAGAAAGAGAGAGATTGTTTCAGAAAAAAACTCATTTAAAAATACAGCTGAAGCATGCAAGCAGGTGTGCTGCTGTAATCCCATCTCTTGGGAAGCTGTAAACAGGTGAATCACTATGAGTCTGATCTAGTAGTTAGATCCTGGACACCCTGTAAACCCTTCCCTAAAATTCCAAAAAACCCCAACCCAAAACAAAATAAACACAGCTAAAGACTGAAGACACAGCTTGTCTGTTCTGTGGCCTCTCAGCTGGGCACCACAGCCTCTAGCAGATGGATGACATAGCCCAGGCTGAGTGCCAGTCCTATCTAGTTGGCCTCCAGTTCTCCTGCCCACCCTCTCAGATGTGCCTCACTACAGTGACACCTCAGCATCAGCATCCTTGTCTGGGGTCTTATAAGGAACAGCTATTCTCCATGGTTCTGGAGACTGGAAACCTGACATCAGGGTGAGGCCCCTCTTCCTGAATCACAGACACTGGCCTTAAGTTGTGTTCTCATATGGCAGGGAGAGAGCTTCGGTCCTTTCCTCTCCACACAATACCACCAGCCCCATTCTGTGCCCTGCCTCTAAGCCAAATCCCTTCAAAGGGAGGGTCCTTCAATAGCATCAAATTGGAGAGACATATACAGACCTTAGCAGATACTATAATTAAATAGGTACAAATAGGGAAGATGCACTGGAACACCAGGCAGAAAGACCAGGTAAGGTGGGGGCTGTTACAAGCATCTCCTGAAAAAGTGATTTTCTTCTGGAGGGATAAAGCCACACAGATATCTTTGAGAAGAATGCATTAGGCAAACAGCACAGCCAGTGCAAAGGCCCTGAGGCTGCATCAAGTGGTATGATCAAGGCAAGTGCAGCAGAGGCTCCAGGGCAGGGCAAGATCACTTAGATCCTCACGGATTACCTCAGAGTTGTGACACACTCTGTTGTCCACACACTGCCAGTTACTTCCCATCTTTTGCTAACCTTTGTAAATTGGAGCCATTTGTGTATCAGTTACCTTCATAGGCAGAGACCTGGTCTCCTGCTCACTGTTTCACCCACATCTTTAGCATCCTAATAAGGACATCCCAACTCTTCCTTTTCTACTGTTCCAGCCTCTCCCCAGATTCCCTCACTGTGAGACAGGGAATTCATCTGGCTGCTGGTAACTTTATATAATAAACTGGAAGCTGTGCCATGCAGGGTCCACACCTTATGCTTCTGTTGGGTCCCTGCTGATGTGAGCCCAGTGTGGGTCCACACTGAGTGCACCAACTCCCTGGCTAGTGCTTTGCCAGAGTTCTCTTCCTGTGGCTTTGCATGAATCACTTCTATTTACTTTTCTTGCAGCAACCAAGCCTCTACCCCTGACAAGGTGCATTATCTAATCTGAAGGCCTGAGGTCATGTGATCTCTCTCCTTCTCTGTCATACTTATGGGCTTTTATACACCACCATTATCAACACTCTGCAGATTAAACTGCCCCTTTCTATAGAGGAACATGGTGGTGCACAACTGTAATGCCAGCACTCAGGAGGCTGAGGTAGGAGGATTGCCATCTCAAGTCTGGGGCCAGCCTGAACAACATAGTGAGGTCAAGCCAGCATAAACTGCATAATAAAACTGTCCTAAAAGAAAAGAAGAAAATGCCCCTTTCTAAAATGAGGAACAGGGGCTGGCGGGATGGCTCAGTGGTCTAAAGTGCCTGCTTAGGAATGCTTAGGCAGCAGCAAGGAAACATGGTTCAATCCCCAGCACCATATGCTGCACCAGACCTGCCCCCAGGGCAGGCTGAGCTGGCCATAGTAAAAAATAAATAAATAAATATTTAAAAAATAAAATGAGGAGCATTTTCTTTCCGGTAAGTGCAAGTTCCTGAGTTCCATTCCCAGTACCACATAAAATAAAATGAGGATGCACAAGGCAAAATTAGAAAAGGCAAACTATAGCTTAAAGAAAGCAATAAGAAGGCTGTTTATGTCTAAATGATGACACATTTCCATACTTTATGAGAAATATAAGTTATGAATTTAAGTCCCAAGATCATTTCTTTAACTCTGCAATCTGTACCCTGTGCAATTGGCAATCAGAAGGAATTCTGGTTCTGTTTCTGTATTAAGGATTACTGTAGGCTGGGCATGATGCTGCATGCCTATAATTTCAGCACTTGGAAGCTAAGGTAGGATTACTTTATGTTTCAGGCCAGTTTGGGTTGTACAGTGTGTTCAAGGCCAACCTGAATTGCATAGTGAAACCCTGACTCAAAAAGACAAAAAAATAAAAACTTAAAAAAAATTACTTTATATATGGCTTTTTATTTCATATATCTAAACATGATGCTTGAGAAAATAATAGATCTTAGAAAACATATTGGGAGTAGAGTAGACAGAATGGCTGGTTATTTGAATTAAAATGTACTTAAGAAAGCCAATGAAACTTTGTCCCCTCTAAAGCCCAAGCCCAAGCCCAAGTTTGAAGTATGTGTCTGAGGGTGGACCTCCTAATTATGAGTGATTACAGATAGGGAATTCTCTATTTCCTGAGGTAGACAGTGCCAAGAAGAAAGAGCAAAGCAACAAATAGGCTCAGGCTGATGGACATTCAGCTCCCTGGGCCATGTGGTAGATAGGCAGTGGTGGCCTCCATTGCCCCTCAGGGTAGCAGTTTGTATCAGGTTCTGGATGGCCACACACCTGAGTCTTCTGGCCACACCTCTGCCATTTCACAGGCAGGCTGAGCCCCAAGCAAAAGCTTAAGAAAGTGGCCAGGACTGGGTGAGGCCCATGAGGTCAGGGATCAGGATGATCATATTAGAAGCAGCTAAGTTAGACAGAAATATACCGTATAGCCAGAAAGGCATAGGTTGGGGGAGATAGCTCAGCAGCATAGGCACCTGCCTGGAAAGTGCAAGGTGCTAAGTTAGATCCCTGGTACCAAAAAAAGAAAGGGATCAGGCCTTCAGGGAAGTCAGCACAAAAAAATACAGACATCAGAATAGTGGCTGCAGGCAAATCTGAAGAACACCAAGTCTCAAGGGAAAAACAATAGCAAGGCCTTGACCTATCTCTAAACAGCTGTTTGAGATTATACTATAATTAGCATTATTTGGTCCTGGGAATCCAGATAGGTATCACAGATGGGTGACAAAAACAAAAAACAAAAAACAAAAAACAAAAACAACAACAAAAAACACTAGGACCCACGCTACCCTGTCTTCCCCAAAATGCCTTTGTTCTTGCAATGTAGCCCTGCTGTGTGACTCTTCCCTACTGTATCAATCATAGCTAAGTTAATTACTTGTAATCCCATTCATTGTTGCAGTTTGACCCTTATTGTACACAGTATTCTGCTGAATAAATTATCCCTGAAAAATGGCCTCAGAAGCCATGTATTCAGAACCTCCTCCTGGTACTCCAGGAGCTATTCTTCTGCCAGTGGCCAATATGACTCTAACTTCCACTTTTGGTTCATAACTTTATTCCTCGATGTTCTAAGACCATAAACTAAGCAAATTTGACATCTGGTAGGTCTGGAGTTATATATTTCCTATATCAGTCACATACGGCACTGCTTAGATAACTTTTAATTGCTATCACCTTCCCCTGCTCCTATTTTGAAATGCTTCATAATTTTGAACACAGAAGTCTACATTTCCATTTGCACTAGGCCCTGCAAATTGTGTAGCAGTCTCGATTACTCAGCTTTTTGTTTCCCCTGTGAATTTTTTAACTCAAGTCCTCCCCAGCCTTCTCCACCTGTGCTCACTACAGCCTTCTTTCTCAACACGCTCTGGGCATCTCCACGAGGCACTCTGCCCTTGACTTTCTAGTGCTCTCGGGGCAGCCTAGGCCTGAACCGGTCATCAGGGGTTGTCCTAGGCCAGCACAGCTGATAGTGCCCAGTAAGCACTTGGAGATAAATCAGTGCGTTTGCACCAGGCCAGGCACCCCAGTGCCTCCCTCGTGCGGCTATCAGTGGGACCTGAGGGCACGCTGTGACTATCCTTGCTTTTTGCCTGGACCTGGAGTTTGCCTGGGTCAGATGGCTGGCAGGTGCGAGATGGCTGGCAGGTGCGCTTGAAGTCCGGCAGGCCAGGGCCAGCCGCAGCAGCCCGGTGTAGATGGAAGTCGTGGCGCGGGACCTCAGGTCCCAAGCTGAGACCTCAGGCGTCCATGACTGAGGTACAAGTGTGTATCCACTGCGCTGCCCAGGCACACACCTACTCAGGGCCTGGAGACAGGTCATAACGGCCGCCGCGAATTTACATCTACAGGGAGTGCGATCCAGTGTAAAGAAGGTGGCTGGGCTACCCGCGCAGCTGGAACCTCCAATGGTAGAGCCCATTTCCCTAGTGCCTGAGAGGTAGATGGTTCGGCCCGGCTCTGCGAGCAACTAAGAGGCGGGAAAACTCCGCCTTTGAGGCGGGGCCTGACTTTCGTGCCGGGGCGCGGCCCTCTGGGCGGGGCCTGGCGGCGGGCGCTAGGCGGGGTGCGGGAGCCGGTCACCGCCCGCTCGGCTCCGCCCCTACACAGGCCCCGCCTCACGCCAGACGGCGCGGCGAGTGGAGGCGTGGCTCATCCCCGGCAGGCCCCGCCCCCGCGGTGAATATTGATGCAGCGCGCGTCAGCGTCGCCCTCCTCCCATTGAGCGAGGCTGTGTCGCGTGGCCCGGCGTCGGCGTGACGGTTGGACGCGGGCGCGGCACTGCGGGTCCCGATTGCTGCAGCCGCTTGTCAGTGTGATGAAGATTGGCACCCAGGTAAGCTGTCACTCAACTGCTCTGCCGCCGCCACCGCCGCTCTCGCAGCCGCCGTTCCTATCAATCACGCCGGCCACGGCCGCCGCTGCCGCCGCCCCGGGGCCGGACGTGCGGGCTGTGGGGTGCGGCGTCCGAGCCCGCATTCGACTCGCCGCCCGGGGCAGGGGGCGGGGAGGGGGCGCGCGGCGGGGGAGGGGGCGCGGGCGGCCGGAGGCGCGGGGGCGCGCCCGGCGGGTTTCCTATGAAGGCTTAGGACGCGGAAATTTCTGGAAGGCTCCGCGGCCACCGCGCCGGGCCCGCTCGGGGGCGCGCTCCTAACCGTCCCCAGCGGGGACGCGCGCGCTGGGCGGGGGCGCGCGGGCTGGGGGCCCGGGGGCGCGGGCTGGGAAGATGGCGGCGGGGTCCACCTCGGGGCGCGGGGACGGCGGCGCACACTGCAGAGTGCCCCAACACGAGTGAGGACCGGGCCTGCATCGCTGCTGTGGGGTCCTCGGCATTAGTTATGACGCTTTATTTATATTAAAGAGCTCGTTTAAGTGGCTACTCAGCAAGAGTTCTGCGCTGTGTGCCCACTCCCTGGAATTTCACGCTGCTTTCGAGCGAAATTGTGCCACTTTAAAAAGATTGAGGAAAAGGAAACTGCGGTATTTCCCCGTTAGCGCTCCTGAGATGTCTCACTTTGGGCCTGAGACTTGCCCGCTGGGTTGTGCCTCGGGATGTTTGAGCCTACCTGTGCTGCTAGTGTTCGAGAGCAGGTGCGCGTGTGTTTGCTGAATTTGAGCGCAGACGGGCGGCAGCAGCAGTTTAGGATAGACTTCGCCAGGGTAAGGGGTTCTGGCTAACAGGTAATACAGATCTAGCTTAAGGAAGTAACTGGTTTCCTGAAGACGTGGGCACTTACAGGAAAGGGTAGAAGAAATCCTCAGATCGAATTGGGATATATATATATATATATATATATATATATATATATATATATATATATATATTTCTCTTAAATACATATTACTGTTTGCCGTCCTGAGTATTGAACCTAGGACCTGGCAGATTCTACGCAAGCACACTGCCTATAGAACTGCGTCTCCAGCCTTAAATTAGGATGGATTTAGGAAAATTTGAACTGCAATTATAGCAGATACACTGGAACGTGGTTGGCATGGAAGGTAGCAAACTGACTCACATTGGCCTTACATCACACTTGCCTTTATTAGTGGGGACAATGGTGTGTGATCATCTAGTTAGAATAGTTTGTTGAGTCTCAGCTGTCCTGTGCTGTGTACATTAAACCAACATGTTTGTAATTCCTGCTGACACGGCACTTTCTTGGCCCTGTAGCTGGAGCTGAAAACTTGGAGATGTAAGCGTGCTTTAGAATCCCAAAACATGGCAGGTGATGAGAGCCCTGTTTGTGTGCAAGTCGTGCGGTTGATGATCTTGGGTTCTGGGTTACATTTGGTCATATACTTGTGGCAGAGCATCTAATTTTTGAGAAGTCCTTGTTGTAAATAGAAGTACAATATTCCTGTTCAAGAAACATCACCAACTTTGACTTTTGTTGCAAATTGTTCATCTGGCCAGGCATATAGCTCAATGGCACAGTACTTAACCGGGTAAGCATAAGGTCCTGAGTTCAATTCCTGGTACCATAAACAAAACAAGAAGCAAATTATTCATCTGCTTGAAACTAGAAGAAAAATCTGAAACTGCTAAATTTTAGGGTCCTTAAGTTTTTCATGCTTGCCTGGCCAAAATGAAATAGGATCAAGAAGAGAACCAACGATGCTAAATACAGTCATCAGAATATTGTGTCAGATTGGCAAGAGTCCTGTGTTGTTTCACCATGTAACAAGGCCCAGCAGTGAGTGGCTCTGGGAATCCTTGGGGAGAAGGGATGAGATTCCAATGACAGCTGGAATTCTTTGTAAACATATTTGTCACTGGTCATGGAGAAACCCCAGTACTCATTGTCAGCTGTCGACATTGAAGGAGTGCTGTATTTCAGCTGGAAGTGATTGTGGATAAGCAGTTTTTTTCTCATTCAGATTCAAAATACCAACTCAAGAACTTCAGTCCTGGTATTCTCAGCCTATCCCTTGATAGGAATAGGAATGGATGTGTCTTTTGTCTTCCTGATGTTTTATTGGTGGCCGAGGTGACAAAAAAGGTTCAAGTAGCACAGCTGGGGAAACATAGAGCCTTCTAGTGTGGGTCTCTCATGGGGTGAGATGAGGGACATGGTTGCATTGGTCAGTCAGGGAGTCTTTTATGTACTCTGTGCTGGCTCCGATTATTGCTTGCTGGTTCCAGCTGGTGCGAGCTGTGAACCAGATATTAGAAAGAGAGTGCAGCAAATTGGAGGACTAGGAGCAGTTGCTTGGTGGGGAGCGCCTGGCTGCTGAACATGTTAAAAGAGTGTACATCAAAAAAAAAAAAAAAAAAGTGTACACCAGTAGGCTTATTGTTTCTGGAGGAGCTGCACTGAAGGTGGTATGCTATTACAGCAAGTATGTTGTCTGACCTGTGGTTTAAAACTCCCGCTTCTCTAAAGTTCAGTGTTCTGAAGACTGCATCAGGGACTTAGGAAGGGTTAGTGAGGGGATAAAGGTCTACATTTTTACAAAATCTGGAAAACTGTTGCTTTGTCCAGGTGAGGGACTAAGGGTCTGTGAGTGAGGATTTGGATTCATTGGGCTAGCGGTATATCTAGTGGGTAGAGTGTTGCTTAGACATGTCAGCATATGTGAGATCCCAGGATCAATGTGCTGTGTGCATACTTCCTGCCTCTGTTTGAAATCATTTGTCTTGGGGCATTCTCTAAACTGCTATGCAGTCATCTGGACAGATCAAGCCACTAGGTCCTTCTCCCTTGGGGGAAGCTGTTCTGTATGGCTTATTAGTGCCTTGTCTTGAGGTTATTTCTGCTCAGGATGTTATTGTCACCCAGAAGGCCTGCATTTGGCCTCACCTCTGGCGGAAGCTGTCTGCAGGTGTGACTGCAGTGGGCATGTGCAGGAATTCCTTAGGAATAAACACAGCTGAAATCTTGAGATCCAACCAACTTGCAGGATCTTGCTTTTATCCATAAAGTCAAGTAGGGCTCTTGTTTTCAGCTGTCTGCTCCCTTGTTTCTCGGCTGCCCCCACAAATGGGCTCATACACT
This sequence comes from Myocastor coypus, assembly GCA_004027025.1. Lineage (NCBI taxonomy): Eukaryota > Metazoa > Chordata > Mammalia > Rodentia > Myocastoridae > Myocastor > Myocastor coypus. Next base: position 13,585 of record PVJA010035581.1, on the reverse strand, counting down.
GACCTACCTTATCATCTCTTCCCAGCACACACCTCAGAGCGAGGCTGCCCAGTTCTCTTCCCTCGTCACTGGGTGCTGGCTGCCTTAGGGCTCTTGAGGGTCTGGTACAGGAGAGGGTCCAGGAGGGTGGCTGTGTGCAGTCTGCATAGTGGGTACCACTGTCAGCAGGGCCTGCCCTTTGGGTTCAGTCCCTGGGCTGTGGCTTGGTAGCTATTGTGATTACTAATTATAGAACTCTCTGGTCAAACTTCTACAAAGCTTTCCTGAGAACTCCCTGTGTATTTGTTATGTGTTATCTGAGGTGTTTTGTGAAGGTTTACTTTGTTGTTTATGCATTAGAAGAATTACAGGAAAGTGTTAAATTGCTAAACCTTACATTCTTTTAAAGTTATATATATAATGTATTTAGTACAGGGTCTACAGGATCTCACTACGTAGATTGGACTTGTGATTCTCCTGTTTTCAGCCTCCCAAGAGCTGGGATTATAGGCACATGCCACCACACCCAATCTTTTTTTTTTTTGTCTTTTTTGAGACGGGGTCTCACTATGCACTTCAGGCTGGCCTTGAGCTCACTTGTGTAGCCCAGGCTGGCCTTGAACTCATATTGATCCTCCTGCCTCAGCCTCCCAAGTGCTGTGATTACAGGTGTGTGCCACCACACCTGGCTACCACACTCAATCTTAATAGCCATCTGGCATGGCACAGGGAATTGAACACAGCCTGAAACTAGCTGCTGTGCTCCACCTAAGCAGGCGCTTTAATCTGCTGAGCCATCTGGCCACCCTGAAGTAAAATATATAATAACAAAGTTTGCTGTTTTAACTTTTTTGAGTCTGGGTCTCACTAAGCAATGCAAGCTATCCTTGAACTCACAGTTGATCCTCCTGCCTGAGCCTCCCTAAGATTATAGGTGTATGGCGCCATGCCCAGCTTGTTTTTTTTTTTTTTTTTTTTTTTTTTTTTTTTTTTTGCATACTGGGGATTTGAACTCAAGACCTTGTGCTTGCCAGGCAACCACTTAGTCTACTGAGTTATCACCCCTGCCTGACCCACCCTGTCCATTTTACCCTGTTTTAAGTATATAGTTCTATGGCATTGAGTTCATTGTTATTGTACATTCCTCAGAACATCACCACCATTCAGCCCCAGGACTGTTTTCATTCTGTAAAATAATTTGTTTATTTCTTTTTGTATTTTTAGGGAAGGATCTGCAGGGTGTTAAGGGTGTCACTACTAGATCAGACTCATAATGATCCACCTGTTTGCAGCCTCCCAAGATCTGGGATTACAAGTGCACCATCAGTCTGGTTTCAATTGCCATCTCAGTGTGCCCCAGGGGTGGGGCCAGCAATCAGGTGCTTTAATCTGCTGAGCTATTTGGCCAGCCCTCATTCTGTAAAATGAAACTCTAGGCTCATTGAACAAACTCCATTCTCCCACTACCTAGACCTAGCAACTTCCATTCTGCTTTCTGTGTCTCTGCCTGTTTATTCTAAGTACCTCAGGCCAGTTGAACAGAGCCTGCATACTTGGCTTTTTTGACTGACTTCACTTAGCATAATGTCTTTTTTTTTTTTTTTTTTTGTGGAACTGGGGATTGAACTTGGGGCTCTTGCACATGCCAGGCAAGCACTTATTGTACTGCCCTATCTCCTCAGCCCCACTTATCATAATGTCTTCATTTCCCATAGTAATTGTTTGTGCTTATATATTTTCACATGTGTTAGAATCTCCATTTTTTTTTTTTTTTTTTTTTTTTTTTTTTTTTTTTTTTTTTTTTTTTTTTTTTTTTTTTTTTAATGCATTTAGGACAGGGGATACAGGGTCTACAGAGTCTCACTACATAGATTGGGCTTGGAGTGATCCTCCTGTTTTCAGCCTCCCAAAGTGCTGGGATTCCAGGCACGTGCCATGACGCCCAGTCTAGAATCTCATATATATATTTTTTTAATTTTATTTATTTTTTTCTTGTTTCAGAACCTTTGTTTGTTTATTCACTCATTTTTATGGCCCGCTCAGCCCGCCCCGAGGGAAGGGCTGGCGCAGCATGTGGTGCCGGGGATTGAACTGCCGTCCCTGAAGCTGCCCAAGCTTTCCAAAGCAGGTGCTTTAGACCACTGAGCCATCCCACCAGGCCCCTAGAATCTCATATTCTTAAAGACTGAATAGTATTCCATTGTATGTACGTACCACCTGTCTGTCCACAGACATTCAAGCCACAGATAAGGTGGCTGCAAGCATGAGTTTGTAATCTCTTTTTGAGATGTACTTTCAGTTCTTTGATGCATATGCTGAGGTGGGATTTTTTTTTTTTTTTATTAAAAACATAAAACTAAAAACGTACAGTGTCTCACTACACAGATCAGACTTGTAGTGATCCTCCTGTTTTCACCCTCAAGTTCTGGGATTACAGACGTGCACTGGGGACACACCATGAATTGAACTTCTGTCCCTATGTTTGCCTAAGCAGGCACTTTAATCCACTGAGCTATCTGGCCAGCCCTTGAGGTGGAATCTCATGGAAGTACTATGCTTGTGAGGAGTCACCAAACTGATTTGCACACTGGTTGTGCAGTTCCCATTTCTATCTGCATGATGTAAGAGTTAGGCTGCTGCAAATCCTCTTGGTGTCTGCTAGGGGTAGAGCCAGTGCTTCCTGCCTGCTGAGTAAGTGCTCTACCACTGAGTTGCAGCCTGGGCTCAAGTTTTTGTAGTAGTCATCCTAATGAGGTGACATTTACTGTACTTTTGGTTTGCATTACCTTAATACCAGTGATAGTGAATATCTTTTCATGTACTTACTGGCCATTTTTATGTTTCCTTTAAAGAAATGTCTATTCAGGCCAGGTGTGATGGCTCACGTGTAATTCCAGCACTCTCGAGGCTGAGACAGGAGCATTATTATGAGTTCGAGACCAGCCTGGGCTACAAAATAAGTGCTAGGCCAGCCTGAACTGCATAACAAGACTCTGTCTCAAAACACACAAAAAAAGTCAAATTGTTTGCCCATGTTTGAGTCAAATTGCATACATTTATGCATTTTACATGGGAAGTCTTTTTTTTTTTTTGGCTGGCTCAAGCTGGCTTAAGGGCAGGGGCCAGTGGGATCAAACCCCAGTCTCCTGTACTTGACTGTGTTTGTTCAAGCAGGCATACTTGAGCTACTTTGGGATGTGTTTTTGACATGTATTTTTGTGAATTTACATGTTTCTCATTTTAAAATTTTTAATTCCCCCCCTCTGCCCCCCCGTATTTGGCACAGAGTCTCACTCCAAAGCTTGTACTTGGAGTGATCCCCTTGTTTTCAGCCTCCCAACTGCTGGGATTATAGGCATGTGCCACCATGCCTGAACTTGGTCGTTCAGTGTGTGCTGAGAATGGGTGGGAATGAGGATCAAACTGTGGTCCCTGTGCTTGCCAAAGCAGGTGCTTCCTCTGCTGAGCTATCTTTCCAGCCTCTAAAATTAAAAAAAAAATTTAAGATCTCACAAATTTTGCATTTCTGTTTTTTTATATCTTTTGGTCCTGTTCTCTATCAGCAGCTTTTAATATGTAGTTTGGATGTTTTCTGTGTTTTGCCACATGAAAGCTGTGACCCACCAAGCAGAGGGCCTGCTGAGGACCATCACTCAGGTGTGCTGGGCATAGGTAGAGCCATATAACAGACTAGGTTTGGGGAGATGACCTTGCCTCAGAGGGTTGGATTTCCTTCATCCCGTCCTACTCTGGTGCTGGCACTTGAACCCAGGGCCTTGTGCATGCTGAGCCTGTTCTCTACCACTCAACTACACCTACTCTGTTTCACATAAAACACATTTATTGAACCTTAGTAACACAGACATTGTGAACATTCTTCATGTGAGTTTATAATGATGCCAGATATACATGGCCTTAAAGCTTTAGGTACAGATTTAAATTTATTAGCTTTAATAGACCATCTAGTTCAAAACCTATTACAAGCCGGGCGTGGTGGCGCACACCTGTAATCCCAGCACTTGGGAGGCTGAGGCAGGAGGATCAGTGTGAGTTTGAGACCAACCTGGGCTACAAAAGTGAGCTCAAGGCCAGCCTCAACTGCACAGTGAGACCCTGACTCAAAAAGACAAAAAAAAAAAACAAACCTATTACATTCTGAAGCCATTAAAGTGCCTTTGTTGGGGCCTGGCAGGATGGCTCAGTAGTCTAAAGCTCCTGCTTGGGGAAGCTTGGGCGGCTTCAGGGACCGCAGTTCAATCCCTGGCACCACATGCTGTGCCAGCCCTGCAAATGAGTGAATAAACAAAGGTTCTGAAACAAGAATAAAAATAATAAATAAAATTTAATAAAATAAAAAAAAAATAAATAAAGTGCCTGCTTAGGTAACCGCAGGGACCTCAGTTCAATCCCCAGCACCGCAGGCTGAGCCGGCCATAATACAAAAAAAAAAAAATAAATAAATAAATAAAGTGCCCTTGTTATTTGAATTTCATTTTGTCTTTACTGGACAAACAGATGTTTAGTTGGAATTACTTCTCTTGTACAGGTTTTTTTTGAGGGGGCAGCTTAGCCCACCTGAAGGGCGGGACTGGCACTCCAAGTGGTGCTGGGGATTGAACCATGGTCCCCTGCACCTGGTTAAGGTTGCCTAAGCAGGCACTTTAGACTGCTGAGCTATTTTGCTGGCTCCAGGTTTTGTTTTAATAGGATTTAGAATCTGTGATTTTATTTGGATATTAAACTTTAAGAGCCTCCCCCCCAGCCTTGTTTGAAATTAAAGTGATTTCTTAGTAAGCAGATTTTTTTTTTTTTTTTTTTTTTTTTATGGCCGGCTCAGCCCGCCCCGAGGGCAGGGCTGGCGAAGCATGTGGTGCCGTGGATCGAATGCGGTCACTGAAGCCATCCAAGCTTCCCCAAGCAGGCGCTTTAGGCCACTGAGCCATCCCACTGGGCCCTTAAAGTGATTTCTTGACAGATGTTTTCCTCTGAATGAGTTATTTATTGACTGAAAATAGCTCTGGAACAGAGTCAGAGTGACAGAGTAGAAGAAAGATGAACTTGTTTCGAAGTCCTCACTGCATAAAACTCACAGAACAAAAATAACTCGCTGAGTTATGGTAAAGTATAGCTAGCATTTTAAGGTACTTTGGAAAGTCCTTTTTTTTTTTTGGCACTGGGTTTAACTCATGGCTTTAGCACTGAACCCAGACATCCCCAGCACAATTTTCAATTTTGGCACAGTGCATCACCAAGTCATTAAATTGCCTAGGCTGTTCAAATTTGTGAGCCTCCTGCCACAGCCTCCCAGAGTTAGGATTACATGTCTGTACCACTGCATCTGGCTAAGATGCCCTTTTCTTCTTTGTCTTTTTGAGACAGGGTCTTGCTGTGCAGTTCAAGCTGCCTTGAGCTCACTTTGTTTTTTTTTTTTTTTTTGTCTTTTTGAGACAGGGTCTCACTATGCAGCTCAGGCTGGCCTTGAGCTCACTTTGGTAGCCCAGGCTGGTCTCGAACTCGCACCGATCCTCCTGCCTCAGCCTCCCGAGTGCTGCTTGAGCTCACTTTGTAACCCAGTCTAGTCTCTAACTCAAAATGATTCTCTTGCCTCAGCCTCCTGAGTACTGGGATTACAGACATGTGTGCCACCACGCCCCTCTTAAATTGTCCTTCTTTTGGTCTGCATTTAGGACAGGGTCTACAGGGTCTCACTATGTAGCTCAGACTCATAGTGATCCTGTTTTCAGCCTCCCAAGTGCTGGGATTACACTAAGTTGTCCTTTTTAAATGTAGAATTTCGAGTTTTTGTAAATCCCTTGACCAATTCATAGATGATAAACAGGTTTATCTTGGGAAAGCATCTTGAAGCATTTGTTCAGAAAGTTTATTAACAAAAGATTAATGTATAATCTGTCCTGAGGCTCTCGCTGTTCTCCAGTCCTCTGGCTTCCTGTCTATGAGGCTTTCATAGTCTACAGGTGCTAGACCCGAACCTTTCAGTCTATGGTGTAGAGGCTGTACACATCCCTGACAATAGTAGCAAGGGTGCTGATGGGGAGGGAATTTGGACCAGGTGGGAAGCCATACAGGACAGTAGGCTGTGGGCAAGTCCTGGCACAGCCTGTTAGACTTGGCAGCGGACTAAGCTGGGGGATGCATCTCCAGTGGCTCACAGGGGTACGGTTAAACTTGTGAAGAAGTGGGTGGGACATGTCTCTGGACAGCTGTGCTTTAGGCCAGGTGTTGGCACTAATGGTCATATCCCAGAGTGGTCTACTTTGTGTGGCCAAATAGCTAAAAATATTTCATACATTTCCAAAGAACTAGGAAGAAAAGAGTCCATGTTGTGGAAGACCCCAGTCTCAAAGTTGGTGTGGCACTAAGTGGAATCAAATTGTGTAACTTTGGGGGAAATATGAAAGAAAAGGAAGAATGGGTGAGACATTTTCCCTCAGTGGACTCAGCTCTTGGTGGGACAGGTGTACATTGTTGTCTTTGTAAAATACAGTCTAAAGAAAGAGCTCTTAGTCGGGTGTGGTGACACATGACTATAATCTCAGCACTCTGGGAGGCTGAGGCAGGAGGATTGCCTCAAGGCCAGCCTGAAATATATATAGTGAGACCTTGTCTCAAAAATAAATAAATAAATAAACAAACAACAAAACAAGGTTAAGAAAAAGAATCAGCTCTTAAATCATAATCAGTGCAGACCCTAATGCTAAAACTCTGCCTTTGCCTTGGTAGCCCGGTTCCTTTATGTGAGGGTGGCTCTTTCCTGCAGTTCTATCCTCCCAGCTGTGCTGAGGTTGCAGAAAGCCAGAGATACAGGCAAATTGTTGAGTCACCCAGCAGCCACAAGCCTGGGCTTGCAGAGAGAAGAGCTATTGGGCCCCTGTTAGGCTCTTCAGGGCTGCTTTCTAGAATGACCCCACATATTTGTTTATCTGCAGTCTTTCAACATTTGTTCTGTAAAACAAACAGAAAAAGGAGGCTTTTCTTACAGACCTTGAACTGGTTGGGATGATGTTGAGCAAATATGTCTAAAGATGCATTTTAAGTGTTGCTTGTTTTTTTTTTTGCAGGACTGGGGTTCAAACTCATGACCTTGCATTTGCCAGGCAGGCACTTGGGCCACGGAGCTATCTCCCCAGCCCCTAAGTATTGGTTTTTATTCAATTTAATGTCTGTTTAATAAATTAAAAGAACAAAATCTGTAACTGTTTTTGGTGCCAGCAATCCAGCCCAAGGCATCATAGTACATACACAGCAAGTCTGCTGCTGAGCTACGTTCTTAGCCCTCTCTATAACTCTTCTCAGCTTTCAAAGTCTCTCCACGTTTTTTTTTTTGTTTTTTTTTTTTTAATTTTTGGTTTTTAATCTAATTTTATTGGTACATTTAGGTATACATAGTGAGGTCATTCAAAGCCATGCATGGTGGCACATGCTTGTAACCTCATCACAAGGGAGGCTGAGACAGGATTATTGTGAATTCCAGACCAGCGTGGACTACAAAGTGAGCCCAAGGCCAGCCTGAATTGCATAGTAGACCCTGTCTCAAAAAGAAAAAGAAAAAAAAAAAGAGAAAGAGAGATTACGTTTATCACAGAAAATTTGTACCTGTACAAATTCTGTATTTTTCACCTTTCCTTCAACCTCCCCTTTCTTCCCTATTTTATGTTATTTTTCTTATTTTAAAAAGGCTTCTCTGGGGGCCCAGCAGGATGGCTAAGTGGTCTAAAGCGCCTCCTTAGGAAAGCTTGGGCAGCTGCAGGGACCGAGGTTCGATCCCCAGCACCACATGCTGTGCCAGCCCTGCCCTCAGGGCAGGCTGAGCAGGCCATGAAAATGAATAAATAAACAAAAGTTCTGAAACAAGAAAAAAATTAAAATAAAATAAAAAGTTGTTAAAAAAATTTTAAAAAGAATAAAAAGGCTTCTCTGGCTGGCCAGATAGCTCAGCATACTAAAGTGCTTGCTTAGACAGAGCAAAGAGGCTGGGTGCTGTGCTTGCCCCGCCCCCAGGGGGTGCTGAGATGGGGATTGAGTCTGGGCGTGGTAGCATGGTGCAAACTTATGATCCCAGCACTTGGGAGGCTGAAAACAGGAGAATCATTATTAGGCTGATCTACGTGTAGTGAGACCCTGTTGTCCCTATCCCAAATACATTAAAAAAAAAAAAAAAGGCTTCTAAGGCAGGTATGGTGGTGCATGCCTGTACTCTCAACACTTGGGTGGCTGAGGCAGGAGAATTACCAGGAATTCAAGGCTAGCCTGAATTACGAAGAAGAAAAAATATTTTATGTGAGCTGTGTCCCAAATAGAGACTTCAATTTCTCAGTTTATTTTCACATAGTAAAATACTTATCTTGGCATGGTCCTGTGTCTCTTAAAGTATAAAAGTATTTTCTCAATATGCTTTTCACCTATATTCTCCCCACACCCACTTTGGATCTGAAGTTTCACTTTTTGTGATTTAGTTACTTGCAGTCATTCATTGTCCAGAAATACTAAATGAAAAATTTCCAGAGATAATACATAAATTTTAAGTACATTTTTTTTTTTTTTTTTTTTTTTTTGTGGGACTGGGGTTCAAACTCACGACCTTGCACTTACCAGGCAGGCACTTGTGCCACGGAGCTATCTCCCCAGCCCCTTAAGTACATTTTATTACACTACATTGCTGTAATTATTGGTTTTTTTTGTTTGTTTGTTTTGTTTTTTTGTCTTTTTGAGACAGGGTCTCGCTATGCAGTTCAGGCTGGCCTTGAGCTCACTTTTGTAGCCCAGGCTGGTCTCGAACTCGCACCTATCCTCCTGCCTCAGCCTCCCGAGTGCCGGGATTACAGGTGTAAGCCACCACGCCCGGCTTTGCTCTAATTATTTTATTATTTTTGCTTTTTTGTTTTGAGATGGTCTTACTATTTAGCTCAGGCTGGACTTGAACTCACAGTGATCTTCCTGACAGCCTCCTGAGCACTGGGGATTATAGGTATCTACTGTCATGCCTTGCCTTAACAGCATTTTAATAGTTTCTCTTTTTAGCTACTTTCCTGAGGGATATTATTAAATTTGAATTATTTATTTATTTATTTATTTTCTTGTTTCAGAACTTTTTGATTTATTTATTTATTTATTTATTTTTGTCTTTTTGAGACAGGGTCTCGCTATGCAGTTGAGGCTGGTCCTGAGCTCACTTTTGTAGCCCAGGCTGGTCTCGAACTTGTACCAATCCTCCTGCCTCAGCCTCCCGAGTGCTGGGATTACAGGCGTGAGCCACCACACCCGGCTGTTTTATTTATTTTTATGGCTGGCTCAGCCTGCCCTGAGGGCAGGGCTGGTGCAGCATGTGGTGCTAGGGATTGAACTGCGATCCCTTCAGCTGTCCAAGCTTTCCTAAGCAGGTACTTTAGACCACTGAGCCATCCTGCCAGGCCCCTAAATTTGAATTTTTTAGTCTAAATAATTAAATGCTCAAAAATAACTGTAGACACTTTGCTGAGTTTAAAAGGAGGCATAATACTTGATAGATGAACATGGTATTATGGTTCCATTTTTTTTCTTTTTTTGGCTTTGATTTTTTGAGGAACGATCTCACTGTGCAGTTTATGCTAGACTTGAATTCACTATGTAGCCCTGGCTGGCTTTGAACTCACAGTGATTCTCCTGCCTCAGCCTTTCTAGTTCTAGGATTACAGGTGTGCACCACTGTGCCCAGCCAATATTGCATCACTTGAGAAGGAAGCATTGATGCTCACAGGACCCCACAAATACTAATGTTTAACCTTTAAATATCTTGAAATTCATTTTAAGAATCTAAATTTTTTTTTCTAAAATGATTTAATATCCGGTAGAGTAGAAAATAGCATCCAGCTAAAGCTGTCCATGAGTGAGGCACTAAAGGAACACAAGCAGATGAGAGATGGAAACTTACCCCTTTGACAGAGAAGAAAGGTTAAACAGTGTTCCTACTGGACAGGGCTGGAATCCCAGGGACAGCTATAGAGGGAGGACTCCTCCTAATAGACAAAGCAGTCAGAGGACAATTAGTCATCACAAGTTTTGTCTGCTATACAGCTTGCAAGAGTGGATGGGATTGGGAAGACTGGACAGTCCCACACACAGAGGGAGTAACTGCCCACAACCCAGGCACCAAGTAGATGAATGGGGAGGGCATCGGGTGAACATTCTCAGGTGGTTACCAGGGAGACTTGAGAGCCCAGATCAGTTCTTGGATTCTTCCCTTTATTTGTGTGTACTGGGGATCAAACTCAGGCCCTTGTGCTTGCCAAGCAGGTGCTTAGATCACTGAGCTATCTCCCCAGCCTGGAATCTTCCTCTTGGGATATCAAGAAATGTCTCTGGACATGGTCAGATATCCCTGGAGGCAAAATCATGTTCAGTTGGGACTTTTGGTACAGAGAAGTTGAGATACGGCTAGTATTTTGGAGCTTATTGATAACATGAATTTGTACGCAACCCAAGCGTGGTGGCTCATGCCTGTAATCGCAGCACTTGGGAGGCTGAGGCAGGACTGGAGACCAGTTTGGGCTGTAAAGTGAGCTCAAGGCCAACCTGAACTGTATAGTGAGACCCTGTCTAAAAAAGACAAAAAAGAAAAGGAAAAAATGAAATTTGTCCCCAATAAATGTATAGATTCTTTTTTTATCAAATAAAACATTCAACAGAATTGACTGTATATTAGGCACCAAGAAAAAGCCTGAGTTTCAAGAAGTAAATCTTGAGGTTTAAGTATCAGACTGAACAACACTACTTAGAATTTAAAAGTGAAAAGGTAACTGGGCATGGTGATGGTGGTGGTAGTACACACCTGTAATCACAGCACTGGAGAGGCTCAGGCAGGAGGATTGCTGTGAGTTAGAGGCCAGCCTGGGCTACATGGTAAGTTTGAAGTGAGACTCTGTATTTAAAAAAAAAAAAAGAGTGAGAGGGTAGCTAAAGTTACTCATTTGAATGTTAAGACTCCCCTGTATCTTTTTTGTTGTTGTTTTGTTTTGTTTTTAAACTTTGTGTTATGGCTGGCTCAGCCTGCCCTGGGGGTAGGGCTGGCACAGCATGTGGTGCCAGGGATTGAATTGAGATCCTTGCAGTTGCCTAAGCTTGCCTAAGCAGGGTCTTTAGACTGCTGAGCTATCTCGCCGGCCCCTTTCCCTTGGATTAAAGAGATCAAAATTTATTTCTGCCTGCCCGATTGAGTCAGAGTGCGGCTATATATCTTGACCTGTGGGTGAGGTACAAACATGTCTTGGGAGAAAGATGTATAGCCTTAAATGCATTTATTTGTTCAGGTTTCTATTTTATTTTATTTTACTTTATTTTATTTATTAAAGACAAGAGTCTCACTACAGTACAAGCAAGAGTCTCACTTATATAGCCCAGGGTGACCTCAAACTCATGGGGTGATCCTCCTGCACTGGCCTCAGGCATGCATTACCATGCCTGGCTTTAAATGCATTTAATCAGAGAAGAAAAGTGTATTGAACTCTCAGTCTAAACTCTAATAAGGTAAAATTAACCCAAGGGGGGAAAAAAAGAGTCAAATGGATTTTTGCTTTTGGAAAATCAGACTAAGAAGAAATGAGGACAAATATTTATAAAAAGGATAGGGGCTAGAGAGATAGCTTTGAGGCACAAGTGCCTGCTGGGCAAGTGCAAGGTCGTGAGTTTGAACCCTGGTCCCACCAAAAAAAAAAAGGATATAGCAGCAGATCCATTACTGTACATTAAGAACATAGCATATACATCTTGGTGACTATGACTCAGGACCTGTGGGCAGTTTCTGGAGGATATAGAAGTGACCAGAATCACCCTTGGAGGCAGAACTCCTGTCCAGAACAGAAACTGGAGACAAATGGAGAAGGTAGTCAAATGTGTCTCCTCAAAAAAGCATCAGGTACAGTGAGTTGGCTTGAATTTCCATGGAATGGGCATTTTCCTCTACTGTATAAATTGGCGCAGCTCATTTGTTGAACAAAAGATTGAGCCGCTTGCTGCATACTTGATGTTGCAATGATGGCTGAGTGTACCATGGGGAAACAAAAGCATATGGGTTCTGACCTGCCTAGAAGCAGCAGAGTCAAGAGACATCAGAAGCAGTGACCTTGTGGTTTGCTCTGAGCTGCAGGTCCTAGGGCAGGGATGACTCCTATAGTGGGATAGCATGGAGGCAGGGTTGCTTCAGCTAGGCTTGGGGAGAAGAGCTGGAGCTCAGGGAGGGGCTGGTGATTGCCATGTGTGTGTGTGTGTACACATGTACACATGTCCTGCCTAGAACCACTGGCTGTACTTGGAATTACAGTACTATCCTTTATTAGGAACCAGAGGAGTGACTGAAAGGATTTGAACAGGTGTGAGGTTGAAGGTATTAAGTGCTTTACTCCTTGAAGGTGTGGAAAAGTGTGGGTGCACAGCACAGGACTGGTCAGTGAACACCACAGAGCACACAGCTTTGAACAAGAATGAAGGTCATTTTTCCTTCCAGGGAGCATTTCTAGGCTAAAGGAAGTAACATAAGGCAGAGCTGCATGTAGAATATGTCCTTTCACCTGAGAAAGGCACAGGAATATTTGCTTTATAAGAAAAGCAAGCTGTGGTTTCAGCACTGGAAGGCTGAGATGAGAGAGTTGAAGTTTGAACTTGGTCCCAATAGTTTAAACACTACATGAGGTCCTGTCTCAAAATGTAAAAAGTACAAAAACCAAAAAGAGCTAAGGATGTCATTAGTGTTCAATCCCCAGTAAACAGGAGAAAGAAAAAAGAGCAGAGGTAAGAAAAGAAAAAGAAAAATTAGTAAAATTGGAAATCTCTATATAGGAAAGAAAGAGTAGGGTTCTGTGTGAGATTTCTGATGTTACAGCTTTGATTATGGAGAAAAAAATGTTTCCTTTTGCCCATCTTAAATTCATGCCTGAGGGCCCTATAACAAGTGATCGAGAGGAGGGTACACAGTTGTGTTAATATCAGCTTTGTGCCAGCTGGGCACCTTTAAGGATATGAAGACCCAAGGAGATGTTGAACCTATTGGGTGGATAGTAATGGAGAACCATCACAGACCACAGGAGTTAAGTGTAATAAACTGGGGGAGCTGCACAGGGCATATGTATTGAGACTCCCCTCTATGTCTCCTTTGGAGAGATGACTGCTCCCCACTCCAGGTACAGGTGGGGTACCCCTCACATGGATAGCTTGCCTGGAAATGGGCAGAGACTCCCTTAAAGCTGCTGCTCAGGTCCATTCACTGTAAATTACCTAGCAGCCCAAGGGACCATACTTAGGAGGGCATGTCGTATGCTCCAGCAAAATGATATGAGTGTTTCTGTATAGTTTTAAAAATTAAAACAGACTGGGCATGGTGGCGCACGCCTGCAACCCCAGCGCCTGGGAGGTTGAAAATGAGAATCACTATGAGTCCGAACTATGTAGTGAGACCCTATAGACACTGTACCAAATACATTTAAAAAAAAAAAAAAGGCAGAGTAATCTGTAAAAATTGAAAGTAAAACAAATCAAAAGAACAAGGAATTGAGTTGTGGTTTAACTGTGCAGACAGGAATTTTTATAGGTGACTTAACAAAACAAGCTAGTCTGTGCA